>OMLF01037737.1:0-13266 GCA_900302615.1 Holocentrus rufus | reverse complement strand
GGACATCTAAAAAAAAAAAAAAAAAAAAAAAAAAAAAAAAAAAAAAACCCTAGAAAAGGGAAGTGAAGAGGTGTCTTTTGAAGTAGTTTTTAAAGAAATGGAAGGATTAAAAATAGAAAATAAGACATACTTCTCATACAGCATGCTCACAGTTCTCTGATCTCTCTCTAATAGGAAGCTACAGAAGTAGAAGAACAATGGATAAAAAAAGATTGAACAAAAATATATAGAGATCTAGAGAAAACTGCAGTTTTGTCAAATGAGCACGCCTTAAAATTCAAAACCTGACCCTTTGTGTTATGGGCATTGCACCACCTGCCATGCCTTGCCGGTGGTGGGCCCACAAGACAAAGGCCCCAAACTCTCTTGGATGTTATTAAACCTTTCACAGGACTGACTCCTCTTGAGCAGCTGTTTGTCTGTCTCCTCAACTGAGACCAGTTTGCTTTGAGTGTTCCAACCAGGAGCACTGGGCTGGAGGCCGACATCATGACTGTGAGGGTCAGTGAGGCTCAAAAAAGCCACACGACTGCAACGAGGTTGCGTTTCCAAAAGGGGATTCCAAGCAAAAACTACAGCTGCTGATTTCACAGATTATTTTCTCCCTTTCTGGTTGAAGAGCTGTTGAAGGAAATTGTGAAATCAGCTGGCGTATTGATTGGCTGGAATGAAAACCTGCAGACTTCCTGCGCCTTTGTGAGAGTACCATCAGGGTTCATGAGCCCTTCATGCAAGAGTTCTTTAAGGAACTTTCTGAGGTCCCACTGCGGTTGTAATCTTGTAATCTAAAGGGTTCTTGAAGTCCTCATGTCTTTAGGAGATAATCCCTACTGAGGTTGTATGAGGCACCCTTCTCAGTTCCTGAGGTGCTCTATTTGCATTATAGAAAAATCTCCAGTCACCCCCTAGTTTTAAGAGTGTACTTACCCTTCTTTTTCAGTCATTTTTTAGAACTCTAAGGTTCTTAGTGGAGCCTTTGTGATCTTACAAGAACTCCCAATGACCCCATCCTTACAGAAGACATAAATGTAACTGGGGCCGTTAATATTTCTTGTTCTCTCAGGGTCAAAAGACAGAGGGTCAGTGTTTTTGTGCAAGATGGTTTGACTCTACCTGGTTAAATTCCAGAGAATTCTTTTTTACCACATTGCTGGTTTTTGGGGGTCATTTTCAGGAACCACTGGTCAATAAACACTCGATTTGTACACATAGATTTGTTTATACCCTTAATTATAATATAGCATCAAATAAATGGAGTAACAATGCAGAAGTCACCTTTTTTTTACTGGAATTTTATGAACTTTCAGGGCTATTTTTGTCTGAGCCATGGACTGGCCTGATCTTGGCTAAGTATTAAGATTTCATTAAGACTCACGAGGTGTAATATGCATGTTTACACCCAATAATAAATGGTTAAATAAGCCAAGCCCAGAAAACATGGATTACACCCCAAAGCCTTGAAGGCCAGAGCCTGTTATTAGTAGATAATAAAGTCCTCGCAGCGAAGGAAAATTATCTGTCCATCCATGCTTTTATGCAAATATTGGCGGTGCACTTCCACACAAGCAGCTAACCACATATATAGCCACTGCAGAAGACTGTTATTAAAATATTAGGCATGATTGCTGTGTGATGGCTTTCCAGTGAATATGGAGTATTAGTGGACTATAATTTATTCTTATGTTGTGAGTTTTTATTGCTTGTTTTAGTCTGCAATCCTGTCGTTTGTTTTCTGCAAAGCAAACCCATTTTTGTGGCAGATCCATTTGTTAAAAGCTCTTTACAAGTGCATTTGACCTTAGCTGACTTGACTAATTGATCAACATTACTGCTTCCTCTGTGTACAGATTATAGTAATATCTAGTCTGTGATGTTCACATCATTGCAAACAGTTTTTATTTTTTTTTTGGTTCTGTTCATTTGTTTAGTTTGTTTTCATATGAGATGCTTTCACAGCACCACAGGGGGTTTCATCTCGCCTGCACAAATTTACATTTGTTCTTCCCTCTTCACATTTTTATCAGCATGTGTTTATCACTTCTCTTGTGTGGTTTTAACTGAAACATAGGCGATTGCTATGGGTTCTTATACAGCCCAAGACCTGAATGAAAAAAGTGGCACCCAGGCTCATTAAAGTATATTTTCATGTGTTATATAGGGTCCATGCAGCAATAGGCCTGCATCTCAGAAAGAAACTTGATGTCAATGTAATCCATAAAAGGAGACATTCTTGTATCAGCTGGCTGATTAGTTAGACCGGCCGGGGAAGAAGTCCATCCTGAATTTATTTATCATCCATCTCAGAGCAGAACACACCGAAATTAAATTTCTTTATGGTCAGTTGCCAGAAATTTGCCCCATGCATAAAGAAAGTGCATCTGGTGGCGGCCTACTTCACAGTGGCATCATTCCAGTGCATTAACCTGTCTATTTACCCCTAGAAAAGTATTTTAAGTACAATGATAGACTGTTTGTGCTTAGCGAAGATTCCTTCTTGTGCTGACAAGGTTGCAGCTACACAACGAAGGACAAAGTGTATAAAATATATTGTGCAGTATAGTTTCGTGTAATGTAGTGTAATGTTGTATACAGTATGGTACAGCATAGTCCTTGTTCTGTTTGTTTGTTTCGTTTAGTTTGTTTGTCTGTTCGCAGTGTTTCTGATTATCAGAATCGTGGCAGTGAGAACCCGCTCCAAAATAAGACCAGTTGCAGCAGGACCAGATCAAAACGTTGGGAACGCAGGACCAGAAGAACTGTTTTTTACCCCCATTTAGAAACTGTATCACAGCTGACAAATTGTCTCTTGGCAACAAGACATAGAATGAATCAAATAAATGTCGCTGGGGGGATGCAACTCGGTGACAAAGATAATGAGTAAGCCCCAGGGGGCCATGTTTCGTTCTCTGACGGAAACCATGCTGTTGCTTCTTCGGTGCATTGGAGTGGTTATGCAAGTCTATAGGTATGATACTGGAAGAGCAACCACACCTCCAGATGGTTTTCTTTGGTCTGAACCAGAGTGGAAGGGTTCATTTATATGACATTTGTTTTTGGTTCTTTAAGGTTCATACTGCCGAATTACAAGTGAACCAGGGCTTGTTAACAAAAGTCACCTGACTTGCAAGTTGCTTGTTTATTGAGCTGAGTTTTGTTAAGCTGTCATCCTGCCACCAAGGGAATCAAAATAAATCTGATGAAAATTTCTGTAGCTTTAAAGCTAAGCATGATGGACTTGTCTGCACTCTCATGAAGAAAAAGCTGAAAATGAGGATCGGTCCAGACTTCTTTTGGTTCTGCTAGGGTTTCCAAGCATTAAGACCTGTCTGCTTTTACCTATAATCCTGTGTACTTTGTGGTGATTCCCTGTAGCTGGTTTGAAAACATCCTCACAAACTGGTTTACAGTTCTCTTGTTAGAGGATTGAGGCATGTTCAGGTTATTTGGTGCCACCAGGGTTGACATCACATCTGGAAAAACAAACAGGGCTAAAGGACGAAACACTGCAGAGATCATATAAACCAATCAGATCATGCGGGCTGTTTACGCAGCCTAAATAGAACAATTTCAACATACTGTACATATTGTGTCAAACATGTTTGTGAACATATTTACACAGGCAGCTGGTGCCAAAAGCTGTCCACTTTACTATAAACTCACACTGTTGATGCTGTATATAATCCAGTATAACATCTTCGGCCATTCCAGATGTTTAAGGTTCAACCGTATCTTTTTAAGATGTTTTCAGGTGTTTTTGGCATGTTTCTAACCTCCAATGAATACAGGGGCAACAAACCCCTTCATTTACATTCATAAAACATATTTTCCAAATGCAGGGACACCTACAAATTCAGGGGTTGCAGAGTCCATGTAAAATATGATCTGCATATTTTGATCCAAAAAACAATTTCACATTCCGTATATACTTCCAGTTTACATGCAGTAACACATCCTCATATGCACACAGATAACCCACAAACACCAGAGCACCAAAGAGCTTTTGAATCTAACACGTTTTTCTAAGACTCCAACCTCAGTGTATTTTTCAGTGAAGTGTATCTGGGCTGAGGTCAAATATATTTACTAGGCAGCTTCAGGATTTCCATTGGACTCACATGTTCCGTGACATGAATGCAGTGGCGCGAGGCTAAAGGTCATCCGTAATTGAAACTGTGACATTGAAACGCAGGACAGAAGGAGAATTAATGGTCCGTCTTGATATTCAAAGATTAACTTATTCTGCCCCCTAGTGTGTGGATTCGAAGATTCATATGTTTTCATCTCGGTTCATTTCTGTTTGTTGTTTGCTGTTACCGTTTTTCACACACTTCATATGACATGACGTTTTTAAAAAATCACTTCTTCCATCTCTCCTCAGCTCTTATTTCCTTACCTGGCACTTCTCTAACATGCATTGTCATTCTCCCCTATCTGTTTGTGCTGACACCTCTGACCCTGACACTCCTTATTGTTTGCTTGTGATATGATGACAGTCGAGGAACTGAATCTTATTCTATTGTTCCACTTGTATGTGATGTGTACATGTATGCAACTTGTATGCAAGAGCATCAGCTGACTAAACATACAGCATTTTCTATAAGGGCTTGTAAAAAAAAAAAAAAAACAGGTGACCTCAATCTAAAGCTTTCTTGACCTTCCAGGGTTGAAGACCATGTCACTGCTGCAGTGCTGTGCAAACTCAGACTGGGTGGACGGATTTCAATCACTCTCTGCCCCTCATGTCCCACCTCCTCCCCATGACCCCCATTCTTAAAGAGACAGCACTCCCTTAGTTATGTTTACATGCACACTCAGTAGAACCTTTTCACAGCAGCCATTTTGACATGTATAGCAAGTAAACACAGGTGTTGCTAATGACATTAATTAAGGTTCCATTTCATTTAGAGCCAGGGTCCTGGTGTTGTTCGTGCTGGCTCACTTAAAAGGCTCTAGTCCACTTAAAAGCAGCAAAACCTCAATTAACGTCAGTAGCAATGACAGATGTAAATGCCATAACTGGGCTAGAATAACCCAGATAAACTCATATTCTTAAATGAGTCTCACTCACTTAAGTGAGACTCTTGACTCTCACTCAGCATTTTGGATCAGAGGAGTACCTATGGTCTCAAAGGTGGGAAAGACACAGGTTTTAGGGGTTGAGGGGTCCCTCTCGTCCTAAAAATGTCAGCCAAAACTATTTGCCATTACTGTTACTACTCATTTGTATCATTTTTTTTTTCTCGCTGTATTACAGCTACCCCCAGTTAAACAGGGATTGTGTGCCTTGCAGATACGTTTTCATACTTATTTGCCAGCAGACCATTCAATTTGTGGATGGGACAGGAATTAACTGGTTTATTCAAACCAGTAGCCATTGCTGGAGATCACAGTTTTATGAATGCAGCATAAATTGAATAAGACATCAACTGGAGCATGACTGACAGCTGGATTACTCTCTAGTTCTTGATGCATTCACAAATAGGTGAGGAATTAATATAATCCCATAGGCTTTAGAGGAAACAACCCACACTGAGATTGTACTCAAACCTCCCAGTGAGGTTGTCCTTATACAACCTCATGTTCATATATGATATGATCATGATGTTTACCATAGCTCCTCACTTTTTTTTTTTTTACTGATCTTGACTGATAACAAAATAAGAACAAGGCATATGGAAGTGTACAGAAATAATGTATAACTGTTATACACTGGTCTTATTCCAGCATTTCAACATTTGTAAATTGACAACAATAGTCTTTAACTCTTAACTCCGATTAATAATAAATTATTTAAAAAGTGTGTACTCCATGATAAGACAATTTGGATGAGTTAAAAAGCCAACACCTGTCAGGTGACACACCTTCATCAGGGAGAAATTAAAATGTCCCCGATGTCCCTAAATGTGATATATACTTACAAATGGAAAACAGCACAGTACTTTTTCCTCACATTATGCTGTTCCACTATTTTAAGTTTGTGTATTTGGGACATTTTGATGACTTGGAGCTGCCAGTAAAGCCGCTGCCTTTTTCACATAGATGATAGTTAGTGAGGGACAGGAGGATGTTTCTCATTCACATTTCAACACAGAAATTTCTTGTAAAGTTTGATCAAAATGAGTTTTAGGTCACAAGATCATTAGTGATGCTTGTGTTTTTGGACTGATGCTCCTGAGAACCAATATCCAAGTTTCATTATAAGGTCAATATCCTGATGTTACAGTAAAATTATATATTGGTCTAACCCTTATTTAGAACCATTGGAATCAGTCCAAACCAGCCTCTTTGTGTGTGCATATGTTCCCGTGCAAATACAGACAACATGTTTACAGAGCTTTTGCAGGTCCATGTTCCTTAACAAACAAAATCTGGTGCATGCATGGCCATTACAGGTCATTACACTTTACACAGACAGTGATACAGCAGTGAGGAAAAACAGGACTGCTGTGTTATCATTCGACATGTGACCAAAACAGAACAGACAGTCCCCTTTCTGAGAAAAAAGCTAATTTCTCAAGTCTTATCAGTCTCATACATCAACAAACATCAGTCTTCTTTGAGTATGGATCTGTGTAAGGTGTAGACTTATTGGCCAGGCAGTGAAGTACTGCCATAATAATAAATATAACAACAATCAGCCTAAAGGTTACAAAAGCAGCACTGTGGCTCAAAGGTTACTGATTCAGATCACTGGAAAGGAAGAAATCAGTTTAGGTAAAGGTCTAGTTTAACATACATGTACAACTAGTGAGGAAAAGCAGTAAGGCCTGAAGTGCTCCAGTGGGACTGCTTACTGGTCACCAGTAAAACACAATGGCTGTAATGGTCAGCTCCCAGTTGTAAATAAGTGGAGCTGTATGGATGTAAAGGAGAAAATGCGAGAGGTGAAACCATCCCCAGTTGAATAAAGCACAATGTCATAGTGATACAAGAAAAAAAAATCATGCAGAAACAGCAACCTGGCGCTACAGTGAAAATCAAAAGAGGTGACTGACAAGACAGAGGTAATATCTTTGTAATATCTGGGTATTGCAACTGAGATTATACTGAAACACATGGGGCCAAACTATTCAACAGGCCACATCCGGCCAAAGGCAACCTCCAAGTGGCCCAGCCCGACTTAAATTAAATAGGTTATTTTAATAGCAATTTTAATATTTTGATTGTAATATTATTTCACAAAAATGATTTGTTAACAGCAATGATATTGTGCAGCCTAAATTCCATCAGTCAGGGTATCTTTTAAAAATATTTCAAAATATTTCACAAATATTTTCTCATGTGACACAATTCTGACTGCACTTAGTTGCTTTTCAAAATGTCTCTTACAGTGAAAACAGTCAGTTTTACCCAGCCCAGACTGTCAAATACTTGTTTATTTTACTGTGAAACACCAAACCAGCATGTTCAATTTGCATTGAGTGCTTTGCGGTGGTTAAAAAATAAATTGGGCCAAATTGAGAAACACCAAGCTTTCCAGATAAAATTCTTGAAGGGTCACAGGAGAGGGACACTAAAGTGCAGAGTTTGATTGCATCTTATGACCGGAGCTGAACTACACTGGTGCAGTCATGCACATCCTGGGTATTGGCAAAGAAGAAAAGGCCATTCAAAGACTCCAAAACCTTGAATGAACGCATGCTGGCCATTGTGGATGAGGTGATAAATGACCTGTGTGTGTGTGTGTGTGTGTGTGTGTGTGTGTGTGTGTGTGTGTGTGTGCGCGTGTGCATAGAGGGAAAGCTGGTATAAAGAGATGGTGCATTATTGGTTACTGCATTTCCACTTGTTATGATGCCTGCTGAAAATGCTTTCACCAAGTGCTTCCTTTTGCATCGACAGACTCCTTGATAAAGAAGATGAGCTGAAGGTACACTTCACTCTGGCAGCAAATGCTTAGCACTTCAATTTGGCATACTGTCAAGGCTTTGGTTGCAGTTTGCCAAATTAGGTAAGACCTATTATTTTTGGTATTTGACCTGTCCCTTTTTTTTTTTTTCTTTATTTTCAAGGCAGAGGGCAGAAAGGAGTATATGGTTTTATCGTTTTTATTGCATTGTTGGATGTATTCTGTTGCCTCATATTGAACACTTAAATGATTTTATTATTGTGCAATATTTAAGTATTGTGATGAGCCACAATACTTAATACTGTAATATTTGGACAGTTTATTTTTTATTTTTTAAATTTTTGCTTTTTTATCAACTTGGATTTTAAACACTTATTGGGCTGGAAAACATTAAACCAAACTGGCAACATCCGGAGAGATGATACTCAACTGAATTCTGCATTGGTTCAGCCACATTGTTAGAGGAAATAACGTAGCTATGATGCAGGTGCAATTGAATTGTCAGATACAACTCTGCAAAAAATGCAGAGTTCAAAAAATTTGAGGGGTCATGTGCCTCCTCAGTTTGAATAGGCACAACGCCTGTGACTGTTCGTTACTGTCGGCACAAGCACTCAGCTGAGAGGATAAACTCAAAAGCGCATACACAGTCCACACCTGTCTTCACAGGCCAATCAGATGCCAGAATTAGGACGCACCCATGGGCATCTGACGTCAGACACACACAGTGCAAAGACACTCAAAAACACACGCTTTTGTTTTGCAGAGGTGGACTGCGTGATATCACATTTTCACCTGAACTTTGCACTTTGGCTTTTTGCAGTCACATTTACAGACGGTAAAAACATCCTCCTCAAGTAAAGTCTTCCTTTAGTGGACTGAGTATAATTATTGAAGAAGAAAAGATATTCATGTGGCTTCATGACACTGCTATGTTGAATATCCAGTTCTGGTTGGCACTCTGGCTGTTAACAAGCTGTGGTTTCATTACCATACCTGTTGGTTAGGCAGCCTGGTTGCTGTGTGTGTTGTAGGCTAACGTTAGCAAGCTACCTACATATGTTGAAAGAAGTCAATTTAGCAGCTGACTCACAACATGACGGAGTCCAACCACAGCAGACAGGGAAAAGTGGACCACGATACTTCCTCCAATCCAGGCAGCAGACGATGCCTCTCCTAGCTAGCTGTCTGTCTGTTTTAGGCTGACAGAGCTACTCAGTACCATTTATGCAAATATCCAGGAACTTTTTAACAATAAAGTCTACTGTTTTGCTAGCTTCAAATACTGGTTAACGTTACTTGATAACGTTACCTCAGCCCTCAGTGTCCACCTCTCAATAATGATAAAGTTTGCAGAAAATGTGAACAATATAACTATTACCTAACCGGTAAAAACAGCCGAGCCAAGGATACTGTGCAGGCTACGTCATTCGACACACGACGCGACACAAAAAGCGCCTCGGCAGCATTTTTTTTTGTTTTGTTTTGTGTGTTTGTTTGTTTTTAAAGGTTCTACATGTGTTCATGCCCTAATATGGAGGAATCTTAATGTTTTTGTGGCAAATTGATTTCTGTCCACAGCGTTTTCAGAATGTTTTCGAAAAGTTGGTCATCAACACCAAAACACTGAAAACATTTAAATTTATTTAATAGACAGTATTATTTATTTAATAGACAGCAGCCTAAATCTGGGGCAGCAATGTCACAAATTTATGTTTACAAGCAATATCAATGACACTTCTCAGTCAGTAAACATCTATATCCATTATAGCATTATTGTACATGAATTCAACAATGTCAAAACTTTAATATCAACACCGGAGGACCGGATTGGGTTTCTGATCAGTTTATTGAACTGTGGCCACCACACTTACGTTAAGCGTGGACGGAGGCAAGACGGAGAAATCACGATGCGTTTTCACGTTTCTCTGGATGTTTTAAAATGTAGCAGTCATGTCTTGCACTCAAAACAAGTAAAATTAGTCATTTTAAAAAATACTCAAAAAATTGTATGCCGAAAAAACAATGAAGTTATGGTGACGTTAATATTACGTCTGTCCTTAATGTCAGTTTACTTGGTTAAAGTTGTTCTTCGTCATGATCCTCACCGATCAGCTGAGGCACACTCTCTCACTTTCACTCACACACACACACACACACACACACACACACACAAACAAATGCAGACTGTTCCGCATGCAGGCACACAGACCGTTTTTATTTATTTAACCTGTGATGTTATCAGAGAAATAGCCATTCGCTCTGGACTCAGGATTAATGCCTTCTGATGAAAGAGGGCAGCTGTGCAGAATGGGCTGTGTTTACATAGCAGAGCCGGCAGCTTCAATCGTAATATTTGAAATGACGATGCAAATGACTTCAGTTAAGAGAGAGATTTCCACAATGACCTACAGGCTATAGAGTGTGCTGATAGAGATATTTAACTTTGCCATTCATGAACCATATATCCTGGCAGAACATCCAGTGACACAATATGAAATGTGACCTATTGTAAAACTCTTGGCTCAGACCACAGTTAGATGACTGAGACGTTTTGTAATATAAATCTCTCTTTGGAAACTAGTTACCTCAAAACCTCCTAGATTTGCCTGTGCAACTCTAACTGCAGATGGCGTTATATTGCATTTACTACTGAATTTGCATCATTTTGCTTTATACCTATAAATATTTCAAAATTACCAATTCAGACAATTTTACAGTAGAGTGTAGACTGCTAAACATTTATAAGCCAGAAATGTCAGCACCTTGTGAAGTAATCATTGACTATAGTGGGCAAAGCAAGGCAGCTTTATTTATAGCACGTCATACACAGAATCAATAAATAATCATCACTTTAAAATTTAAACAGTGCAATGCTTTTCACATGAATAGTAGGTTTTTTTTTGTTATGGCATAATAAAATCTGACTTGTTGCCCCTTCAAAGAAATTAAATGTAATTGTTTAATTCTGACTGCTGGAATCACATTTTCTCAATCTCTCATTGGCATTGAGGGAGGTATTTGCTGCTGTGTGTGGCTTTTTAAACTGAATTGAACTTGAATGAATCAGGGATCACATCTCATAGATAAGCACTGTTATTCTCTGGCAAGCCTGAAAAATCTCAACCAGACCGGCTGCTTGAGATCAGCCTGATAACAACAAATCTGACCTCAGTTAAACGTGCCAGTCTGCAGTCCAGCTGAAGAGCCCCAGTCGCTGAAATATGATACAAAAGCATATGAGATGCATCATCAGCATACACACACACCCTACGCCGGCATGTCAGCCTGACACACAGACTGTTTAATGTAAAGAGGGTCATGCTCTGCCAAAGATTTTTTATAAACTTCTCATCTCCATTTGTCTCATCTATTTGTAATTTATAACTGTTTTGATTACCATAGGACTAAACTAAATTAACCTAACCTTAAATAATTATAAATAACCGTGGTTGTAACTGCATTACCATCACAATAAAAGCACCTGCAGCCCAATAAATATTATTTTTCACTTACGTAGATCCTTGCGGCTTGATGCTGTCTAGGAGCAACTTCCACCATGATAAAAAACTCTGAATCACTTCACTTTTCTCTTGATGCTGTTGTCCTAACAATTTTCCTCCTTTATATTTTTACATGTTGTCATTAGGCCACTGGAGTTTTCTTTGTCCAACCTACACAGTTGTTTTTTCATCTTTCTTTTTTATATATATAATTTGTACCTGAATAATTAAACTTAAACATAATGGTGTTTTAGTTTGACATACATACACAGTTTCTCTTTTTTCTCTTATAGAGGTTGGTAGAGCCTGGAAACTTGACACAGACTAAGTATAGCCGAACAGATCAGCTGTGGTGTCGATTCCATCTCCATAATAATTCCTGCACGTGTAGTTTAGTTTTTAAGTATGTACTGTAAGTAGTCTGTAAGTACTATAGCAACTTGCAAAAAAACTGTTGCAAACTGTTTCACAAAACAAAAGAAGCAACAATATAAAATTGAATTAAAAAGAATGGAAATGCAGACAAGATCAATCAGTGGTACACTAAGACAAAAATATGAGTTTGGACATGGTGTTTAAAATATGTTGCACCTTCTCTTGAAGGTTTATATACTCCTCTGTGAGCTGAGAGAACTGTACAAGTCTTTAAACTCTTCCAAACCCCACTGGATAAATTCAGCATTGCATGGTGGTGAAGCTAAAAACAAGCCTCATTTTCTAAGTTCCTAAAAAACTGACATGACAAATATACAAGATTTACACAGGACAGAAACAATGAGTAAGGAAGGAAAGTTTGTTCTTTTGTGGTTTTTGCAATCAAAGTACGAAGGAGGAAGTTTAATGTGAAGAATTTTACACTGGAGGATATTCAGTGATGTGTTCTTCATGCATATTCAGAAACCATGAGCACTTCTGTGTTAGTTGTTTCCGTGTTGTTCCATGTGCAGTGTGTGGTTGTGGGTTTCACTCCGATTTCTGTTGCCCGAGCTGATAGTGTAAACAGTCTTGATGTGTTTGGAGAAAAGCTTTCAGAGAAAAGCTGGAAAAAAGCTTTATTTGCTCTGGAAGAGAAATGGAAGTTTGTCCTAAACAGTTCACGTTTAGATTGTACATTTACAGAGCAGCGTTCACTGACAGTCTCACCCAAAATGGCTTTGAATGAGGCCAGCAGCAAAACAAGCTTCAGCCAAATGATGAGCACAATTACAAACAACCAACAGTAAAGAGGCCACAGATCACAGCACCCTGACAATCGATCCAAATTCCAGTGAACTTGATCATGAAAGAACTCAAGTTAAGAGCTGTAGGAAATTAAGTGAGTGCCAGGATTTTTTTTCTTTTTTGTTCGTTAGTTTTAGATGAAAGAAATTAGTTTAGGTTTTGCATGGCCAGCTTCAGCCGAAATGTTTTTCTTTGGTAATTTTCCAAGACGTGTCACAAGTCTGTTATCTGTGGTTTATCGCAGGGTGTGGCTGGGTTTGTCTGGTGTCTGTTCAAGAGACACTCTGAGATATTTAACTTCTATAACCCCTATCAGCACGGCGTGAACTACTAAATAAATAAACAAATAAATATCATTGTATTGAGAGCCAAAGTGCATTTGGAAATGTTTTTTGTCACATGATCAACAGACAATGAAGTCATCATTTATGACTTTAGATCATACTTCTACAGTACTTAGACATCTCAGGTCAGGAATATTCTTTCACATCTCTTTAAAAACAAATATTTATTTAAAGTACTTTAAAGTACTATTTTATACTGTCGTTTTTGAATGGTTTTGAAGGCTTTATTTGACCCCTGTACACTGATTCATTGTTTTATTCTTAAAATATTGGACTGTTTTATTTAATGTGTTGATTTTTATGGTTTATCGCTTCTTTTTTTTTTTTTTTTTGGAATTATTACTGTAGA
>OMLF01037735.1:30447-64251 GCA_900302615.1 Holocentrus rufus | reverse complement strand
GCACCAGTCAGTTGACCTGTTTGCAGTGACTATAGAGGGTGGTGGTGGCGGTGGGGAAGGGGGGGGGTTTCCTAGGAGAGCCTGGCAACGCTGACTGGCTAATGCTGGGCCTCCCGGCTGATCAATGCTGTTGTTGAGCCACACAGCTGACAGCAGACAATGAACAACACACTCTGCTAATAGGCCATGTGTCCAACACAACACTGAATAAGAGGGCTCCTGCTCTAATGGTCCCTGCTCCTCATGGATTGGGGGACTCAGCAGGCAAACTGGGGACCTGAGGCCAGGAGTCCACCGGCCAGTCTGCCATGTCAAACTCAGGACAAAGGAGCTACTTCAACATACAAAGACATAATCTGTGTCATTCTGTGGTGATGGAATAAAGTTTTACAAGTAACTTTCTAAAATGGGCCCATGCAATGCCTTAAACTCTGAAAGGTTTTTAATCATTTTTTTCAGTTTAAGGATATGATTTAACTACATTAGAGCTTTATTCTAAGAGATTTAGCACGTTCATTGATTAAAAAAAAACATGTCACTCAAACGCCAGCTTGATTTTAATAGGCTTAGTCTTCTCGGGGACCGCCCACATCACTCCACAGGCCCCGCCTCCCCTCTACATGGTATGAAAATAATAACAGGAGAGGCAGATCTGGCGTTAAAACTGTCGCTCGGACCCGCCGCTGTCAGTGCGCCTCTGGAGCTTTGGCTGAAAAGGACCGTGTGGATCGTTGTGTGCTTGGGAGCAAAATGAAGAGAAGCCACAATTATAGCTCATCCGACAGCGAGCTTGACGATAACGTTGAGGTGGAGAAGGATAGCGGAGACGAAAATGGGTATGTTGACATCATTATAATATTTAAGTTTTAAAGGCGGAATTATTGATTGTAATTCGGTGGCTATTTCATGGCAGTTTTTCTTTTTTTTAAAATCGGGATGTGTACGTGTTGTTGAAATAAACAATAATGAATCAGCATTTATGAAAATGTCTTTTTCTTTACTTTCATTCAGTCAACTTGATTCTCCTCATGACTCGTTGTCACCCTCCACAACCATTCAAGTTCAGGCTAGAAAAAGGCGCAGGGGGGTAAGTGAACACTTTATCTCTGGTGCGCAGTTGCCCACAGTTGTTTGATAAATTCTGATTTACGCCATCTGTGACCTGAGTAACACTGCTTCTTCCACCCCATTTCTAGATTATTGAAAAACGGCGACGTGACCGCATCAACAACAGCCTGTCAGAGCTGAGGAGATTGGTGCCAAGTGCTTTTGAGAAACAGGTATGGTGATTATGCCTTCAGTTTGTCTTGCCTCTATGGGCATTATTTGTCTGCACAGCCACATACTACATTTTTGCTAGATGTTGCCTGATGGGAAAAATACAAAAGTGACAGAAAGTGACACTGTTCTTTTCCATTTTCAGGGATCAGCTAAATTGGAAAAGGCAGAAATATTGCAGATGACTGTAGACCATCTGAAGATGCTTCATGCTTCCGGTGGCAAAGGTGACTAACTGGCTTATTCTCCAACTATAGATGATTGTATTCATCTTCTAAATCAAAGCATTTTTCCCTAAGTCTCCCTCTGCTGCCTCCCCTGACAGGTTACTTTGAAGCTCATGCTCTGGCCAAGGATTACCGCAGCCTGGGCTTTAGGGAGTGCCTGGCAGAGACGGCTCGCTACCTGAGTATCATAGAAGGTCGGGACAGTGCAGACCCCCTCCGCGTGCGCTTGGTCTCCCACCTCAGCAATTACGCCTCTCAGAGGGAAGTGCACACTGGACTTGGACATTTAGCCTGGGGCTCTGCCTATGGGACTGCCCCCACCCATCTTTCCCACCCGCTCCTCTTACAACACCCTCAAGGCAGGACACCTGCATCCAGAGGCAGCAGTAGCCCACCCTCCTCTTCATCGTCCTCCACATCCTCCTCCTCCTCAGCGGAGGCATCTGCGACATCCAGACTCAGTCTGATGTCCCCCACGGAGTCCCTCAGGGTACCTCCAAACGGCACCTTGCCCCTCAGTCTGCCTGTACCAACCTCCAAGCTCTCACCACCACTTCTGTCATCCCTCTCTTCACTTTCTGCCTTCCCCTTCTCTTTTGCTGCTTTTCCTCTGGTCTCCCCAACAGCCCTCAGCCCAATGGACCCCTCTTCCACCCTGTCAAAGCCTTACAGGCCTTGGGGCACAGAGATAGGGGCCTTCTGAGGCTCACAACTGGACTGAAGGCAACAGCTGAGCTGTGCCCAACACTGCAGACTAGACAGGACTATCTGGCGCATCTGTTTTCATAGCAATAAAAATGAGGAAACAAAACAACCTGATTTTATTTTATTAAGTATAAATACTGAGTGGGAGAGGTTGCTGAAGAGGGGAATGATCTTCCTGTATGTCAAGCAAGGAATACAACATCATTTTGCGTTTTAATTAATGGGAGATGATAACTTTAAAATTTAGCTAACATGCACTGTCTCCAGGTTGAGGAGTGATACAATGTTTGGCCTAACAGTAGATTTACTGTATGAGCCAAGCTCAAGGTAATAAAGGTATTTTGTAGACCAGTTTATAATACTGAATACTTCTACATGTTTAGGTCACAGTTGGCTGTATTTAACATAATGTAGAGTTACTTATTAACTCAGTCTGCTACTTTAGTGGTATCAGAACTCCATGGGAATATGGGATATGCATCATATACTGTATATGCAAACATCAGAAAAACTAACTACTTGACAGTTGGACACACATTTGTTTATCTATTTGTAATATTTTTGTACCAATAAATTCAATTTAAAAGATATGAAATATGCATCTACACCAGTGTGTTTGTTTGTACTTTACTTTGTAACATCTCCTCACATATCGGATCATTCTATTTTGGCTTTTTTTATGGTTCATAAAATCTGATCTGATAAACCTTAGTGTTTGGCAGAGTATTTTCCCCATTGTAATCCATTTCTATATTCACGTTTCACGTTCCTGCACACAAGCAGGCCAGATTCTCCCCAAGGATAAGTGATTACAGGACTATGTCTTCCTAAAAGAAGGAGCTATCTGCAGCTGCAATATTGTAGCAATCCTTCAGCAGCTAATAATGAGCTAGCTTAATGACTCAGTTATTGACTGAAAGGCAATCCCTTTACTGTGTGCCAGGTAAGTAACCAAATCCCAGGGCATTGTTGCCCTCATGAATACCCAGGAAATCATTAAGAGCCAGAGGAAATCCTTTACAATGTTCCCCTGACCTCACTAGCATGGGTCGGTCTGAAATGAGGACAATAGTGTGAACAGGATGGGGAGATGGAGGAAAATGGCAAGAAGTGGGCAGCACATAGACAGCAGGACCAATAAATCACTGCCCACTGCCTCTTTTTTTTCAACTTTCTGTAATACAGATTGTTATCTATTTACTGAGTGACTTAATTTTATTCAGCGCCCTGCAGCACATCAGACCTCCATGAGAGGATGCCACTGTCACTGATCTTATGAACTGCAGGGTTATGCCACATGGTCTTAATAGTAAATTCATTCTCTTCTTCCCCTTTACAAACTAAAACATCTATTTGAAGCTCGATATTTGTCAAACATATTTATATTTGACACGCTTCAAGAGCTGGTGTGTAACAGAAACCCTTCTCCATCTGTTTCATGAATGTTATTTTAATCCACACCATAAGGGCTCCTTCCTCATGATAAATTATCAGATGAAACATTAGCGCTCATCGACATTCTGCCAGTTTGTAGGATTATGTGTCTTCAGTGATCTTTGTCTTTGCCATGTTGTGAACTTTTGCCTTATTTGAGGAGGGTTTAGGCTTCAGTTTGGTTTGTATGGGCCAAATAAATCTCTTACTGCCACCTACTGGAGAAACATCATACCTTTTTTTCCCCCCTCCATGCCTGATGACTAATCCTGGCTTCATTTTCACATGTTTATAATATGTGGTCTGAACCACCGAGGAGCCAGAGGATATTTTGAATTATGCAAAACATAACAGGCACATATTCAAAATAAGTTAGCATTACCACAGTATCACATTACAACAGTAAATTAGAACAAGCCTGAATAAAAAAAATCAGCTATGGGTAGAGCGTAATTCTCAGAATGTGTAGGTAATTGGTTCTTTTATTTGGCAGTTTACATTTTTCCTCGTCTTTTAGCACAGAAAAGTATTAGATGGTGCATGCCATGTTCACAGAACCCCAAACCTTTATTCAGCAAAGCTTTCACAGAGAAATATGGAGAGAGAAACACAGGCAGCAGAGGATGCAGGCAGATATCTGTGGTACTGTATATTAAAAAGAGATTAGTTTAGTGTGCTGAATGTAAAGCATCCTGCATCCATTCTCTATCTAACCCCCTACAGAGAAAAGACGCTAATGATGCCTCACTTTAAATACGCATTCACACACATCCACACAGACATACTATCAATATCAAGGTGGGAGCAACAGCACATTCCACTGTCCAAGACTACGTATGGAACCAGTGTGGTGTCATAACATTCAAGAGATTAATCTCCAAATAGAGTGTACATAACAGAGTAACTGATTCAGCTAAAGATGGATTCATTAGGAGATGCTGTTGTCAGGATAAGTAGGAATCTGCAAGTGTAGAAACTTTTGCTCCAGTTGGGCAAAGACATTCTTAATAACAATGAAGCACCTATCAAGTTCATTATCAAGCTCATTTCAGAAGAAGTGGACACGTTTGAATCTGTGGGTTTGGCGTATTGTTAACATGAGTTCCAAGCGTGCGTGTTGACAGTGAGCATGTTCGTGTGAGGAGATAAAGATGGGATACGCTGATATCTTGAGGAGTCTGTAGTCTAGGTACACCAACCATCATTCTTCACAAAGACACAGAAACATCGTCATGACATCATCAGGAAACACTGCAAACATCAGTCTACAACCAACTCACAACACGGAAGGCTTTCACAAGAAAATGGTTGTAGATTCAAAATTCAAGAACCGAAACAGGAATCAATAATAAAACAAAATGTTTGAAATTGTACAGTGCAATACATGAGATTCCTCTGTATGCACTTCACCTCTCAACCATCATTTAGATAGATAGATAGACAGATAGATAGATAGATAGATAGATAGATAGATAGATAGATAGATAGATAGATAGATAAAGATAGATAAAGATAGAATTTAAAAAAAGTATTTACAAAATAATAGCCATATTCTCACGTTTTCTCTAAAATCAAGAAATCCATTCAATTCTCAGAGAAGTGTTATCCATGTTTGTATCCACTGATAATACTGATGGCGGTGGTGAGCATAGTGGTGTGGGGTAGTGTGATGTGACAGTGTGGTCCTCCACCTCTTGGCCTCCAGGGTCGGGTGTCTGCTCTGGAGAGGGTGAGGGCAGGGCTAAGGAGGGGGCTGGATGGAGGGACGTAGATGGACCATGGAAGTCGGGACTTGGCGTGGCTCATGCTGTCAGCTCTTCCCTCATCTCTTTGTTCCTGCGCACCTCGGCCGCATGTCTCTCCTGGAAGAACAGAGTCTTAATGCCACCACAGTCCTATTTAGCAGTTTTAAGGATGATGCCTAATCTACAGAGGACATTGGACTCACCTTCTCTTGCAGACGCTCCATCATGGCCGCCAGGTGGGCTTCGCGGTTCTCCTTGATCTGGTCCATCTTAAACTGGAGCTTCTCCTCGGCCATCTTGCTGAAGTTGCTGTTCTCCTCCATGGCCTTGATCAACACGTCTCGCTCATGCTCTCGCTTCTCTGCCAAAGCCCTCAGCACCTGGGCTTCCTGGGACTGAAAACACATATAGGAAGGATAGTACGCCAATCGATTACTTTAAGATGCCTTCATATCTACATGACCATTTTCAAACACCCAAAGTCATTTGACACAGGTGATCTACTGACCCTCCTCCGGTCCTCAGCAGCCTCCAGTTTCTTCTGGATGTCCTCCAAAGAGATATCCCTCTTGGGAGGCGAGGGGAGGCTGTGGCTTACATCTGATACTGGAGATAGAGGCTTAAGAATCACCTCAAAGGCCTGACCAGAGGCCCGCTTGTTTATGGGTTTCACCTCCATGTCTGCAAATCAGCCAATCGAGGACAAAATGAGAGTAAAATCAATATTCAGTAAAGCATCAGTGTATTACTAATGTCTGGATTTGCATAGAAGATGAAGCATCTGCACAGAGCACTTTGTTCACTCAATCGAAAAGAAAAGCAGTGTTAGGAGCTGATCCATACCTTCAAACTCACAGACAAGCGTTTTGCGTGACTCTGGGTAGAAGCAGGAGCAGATGAGCGACAGGACAGACAGCTCCTTCATCTTCTCTTTGTAGGCTGCAGGAATATAAACACACACTAGCTAGTGTTGTGTAGCGTCCTTCTCAAAACCAACCATTAAAACAACTTCACTGATTAAATGTCACCTTCTATTATTCGCAATGATTCCCCGAATGATGATGATTCACCACACAAAAAAAGACATTGCAAAGATGTCACAAAATGATTAATACATTAATATTACAAAACCAATAAATGAAGATTAAAAAAAATAAAATATTCACTCAATTATCCGGTCAGCATCAGATGAGCATTTTGCTAATGATCTATTGACAGTCTTTGAAATTTAAGTCCTGCAGTGATTAATAATTTATTAGGTAGGAGTGACCAAATAGGATCATAAACTTCTTTAAAAGGAGGAGTGAAACATCTCTTAATGGCACTTTAATGGGTAATATACTCACAAAGACATTTGTCAGTTTGTTTAGGTTGATTTTAGTCAAGAAATCAGTGTCTTGTCCTGTTGCCTGGCTTTTCTACATAATAAAATCAAAGATAACAAGGACAAACAGGCTTATGCGCCACTCATGAGTTTTCCATTTGCTGCTAAATTCTCAGTATCTACACTCAGCTGCTGTCATGATCAGCTGTATCTGTCACATCCTCTCCCTCATTTTTGACTGTTGCTGTCATAGTCAAATCTAGTTGTATTTTTGTGATGATACTGTTTTCTTTTTTTTATTTGTTTTGATGTGAGATGTTTTCCCAAGCTCTGTAATCTCACCTGCGAGGCCTGTAATTTTTTCCCTCTGATCTTTTCATATTTGACAAAGTGCCCACCTGCCTGGAGGAAATGACTACAGATTGTGAGTACTGCTAAGCCTTCTGCTGCAAAGGCCAGTGTGTGAAGCGGCCCCTTGCTGCAGGGCTGGCCTGTCTCCCACACTGCCATAACCTACCTGTCTGTTACATTTCTGCCACCACACATGCCATGACTGAGCCTGGTCTTTCCACCATATTGTAGTTTATAAACACCTTGTGCAGTCAAATGAGGTGACTATTTAAGACAGCATTAATGTATTTTGTGTGTGACTAAACCCAGTGTAGTATATTGCTAAATGACGCCACCCCCAATTCATGGGGAGGGAGACATGAAAACTAATCGGCTAAATGACTTCTTTGGCAAATACAATTAAAGCATCAGAAAGGATGATTATGTATTATGTATTATAATTCAGATCTTAACGCACAGCCTATCATTCAGTCTGCTAACTGCTAATTGTTTCCATTTGGATATTACAGAGATATCCCCTTATGTGATTCCATTCAAATAACAGTGCTGTATTTTGTGCCAAATTGTATCCACAGACTGCGCCTATGATGTAGACTGGCACCACTGAATAATGAATAGGAAGAAATTGGGAAGCTGCACAGACATGCATAAAGGACCAACTCATAACAAATGAACCGATGAAACAATGGTTTTTCGAGCACGTCCAGGACATCTACACTGACAAGGTCCGCCCTTGTTGGCCTGCACTGTATAAAGCCGTAAGATAGAGTATAAAAGTCAAAATGATAAAGCCCAGGTCTGCTGTAGGCTAAATGGTTGGCAGCCCAGCGTCTTGGGTGGGGTCTTTCTGCATTATGCTGCATGTTGGGGCCGCCGCCGTATCATGAACCGCAGGTGCAGCCTTGTAAATAAAACAGCCTAGGGCTAGTTCATAGAATTATCTAATGTGACACAATGTAAGATCAAAGCAATGCTAAAATAACACAAAACAAAACAACATTAGGTAACCTAATGAGGAGGGATGCTGGGCTATTAAGCAAAAAATCCTCCTCATTACCGGCCTGTCATGCGATACAATAAAAGATCTATAGAGAAACAAAAGAAGGTGATATATTTTATTCGGAATAGTTTTCATTCAGTCCTTTCAATAGAGAGAGCATTTCACTGGATTCTTTATATGCCAGTACGTCACCAGCCGGTAGGCTACACCGGGCCGACATGGGCTCTACAGAAAGGATGCTCCTTTTCAGAAATGCATTCCATTCATCCATCCAACCCTCCATCCATCCACCAAGCCCTTACATTTTGACATGGATAATCTTATTATGCTTACCGGTTGCTGTTTTAGCCATGGTGGTTGTATTTCTCAGCGGAGGATGCTGCGGCTCTGATCAGGTGGACGGTAATGCTTCTTAAGGCACTGAGTCAGCGAATAAGACCGGGTTATAGGAGCGGATGGGAGACAGGAGGTGGGCACGGGAGCGCGCAAACAGACCCTCCTCTGTCCTCTGACGCGCACCTTAAACAGAGAATCAGCATCCACTACTATACATTAAGCCTACTGCACACTGACACAACAGTGCCACATTTGGACAGAGCGAAATGTATTT
Source organism: Holocentrus rufus (assembly GCA_900302615.1). NCBI lineage: Eukaryota > Metazoa > Chordata > Actinopteri > Holocentriformes > Holocentridae > Holocentrus > Holocentrus rufus. Next base: position 55,577 of record OMLF01037735.1, on the reverse strand, counting down.
TGTATTATAAGTTTACGAAAAACATCTTTATCAGTCTTGTAAGGATGACATGAAAATATGTCAACATTACGTATTAAATATCGTGCAGCTGCTGCATCGATTCTGCTTAGTAAGAACACCAATCGTCTACTATAAGATACAATATGATACGAGTACTATAAGATCGCTATAAGTTCATTATTGAGTAACCTATCATAGACGCTGTTATGCTGAATGACATTTGGATTAATTAAAGACATTATGTTCAAGAAATTCCCCATGCTGGTGAACTTGTATGTATAGTAATGATGGCTGAGATTTCATGGTCTCCACCTGTTTTTGACTCACACAAGCTTAGAGGAAAAGCAGTGAGTCATTCAGTTTCTCCAGTATTAACTCCAATTAGTCAAATGGCAAATTAGATACGATAAAATAAAGAAATTCACATTGAATTGATTAATCACTCCAATCACATATCGGCAAAAAAACATCTTATGGAGACATCTCAATGTCATTTTTCATGAATTTTGGAAAATAAGTACCGAGTATGTTTTAATAAAAAGTGTAAAGTAACATATTTACTGTCTTCACAAATTATCATATTATTGTCATGGGCTCTAAATGATAAGACGCATCTTAAGAGTTGAATGATTACCACCGCTACAGGATGTAATGCTTTTTGAATGTTTGAATCATGTAGCCTACTGCATGTTTCAACCTTCATGCTTGAGGCACTGACATAATTTTAATGACTGTCCATCCGGTGTTTAGGGACGCTGGCTACATCAGGATGAAGCTCAGCAGAGCTGTACATTCTGGCTCAACCATAGTCTTGTTCAGCCTTTTCAGACTATATGAACGCTTATCCTAGGTAAATACTTTGTCAGAAAAACCTTCATCAAAGTTCATGTTTAAAAAGCCTCTTAAACATTAGGTTTAAAATGTGGGTTTAAACAGAAGCATAGTTTGATTGCTAAAGGAAGTTAATGAAAAAAAATATATATTAAAAAAATGCCACATAAATGGGACCATTTCCAATGTCACCTGCAGCAGTGGTGACAAATGTCTTTCCTGTATGGCAGTTTAAAGTTATAAAGTTATGATTACTCAAATCAAACTCATTCCTTCACCTACATTTCTCGATGCTTCTTATGGTTTAAAAAAAAAAAAAAAAAAACTTAATGGTGCACTTGTTCTAATTTATCAAGCCTATAGACAGATCTCAATGGAATGGCATCCACTGCAGTTTTGATTTTCATCTAGGAAAAAAAGAAAATGTAATATGCAATGCATCAAATGGAGAGGGGAGAAAACACTCCAGACATAGCATATAGATTTATTGAAGTTTGCCTTAAGGATTTTCTAAGATCAACACATCATGACAAGAATGCAAACTCATTATGCTTTGGTATCGTTTTGGTAGCATTCATAAAACAACTTGGGCAACATTTCTTTTCAATTATGAAAGCACAAATAAAATGATTTTTTCACAATAATGTTGTGAGCATAGACTTTTAACATAATTCAGCAATTCAAGTGTTAGGAAAAGTAACCTTACATGTTGTATAAAAAGAGGTAGCATTAAAGAGGAAGCATTGTAATATTGTAATATATATGCTATTATAGACTTCTGAAATCATTATAACACCTCGAACATCCAATTAAAATTGGTGCTTAGGCTAATTAAGGAAGAACATAATCATGGAAGCACAGTGTCAGGAATGTAAACAGTAATGGTGACATATAATGAGCTAAATTGTGTATGATAGTGCAGAACTTTAAAATTCTGTGATTTTTCAGGTCATATCAGGTAATGCCCTGGAGAGAACAGCAAAAGTTCATCCAAAAAAATGCCTGAGACCTGAATTTTTAGTTCTGTATGTTCAGTGAAGATGCCTGAAATTCAATCCATGCTTGTTAGAGCCTAGGTCCTGCCTGAGGCACTCAACTGCTTTTTAATGTAGTGGCCAACTAGTATCTGAGGACGTTGTTGGTAATTGCGAAGAACCTCATGAGAGCTGTTCAGCTGATCCCCCTTGAGCCGATCCAGCAATGTCACGCACACCACAGCCGCTTCATAGAGCAAGAGACAAAAGTTAGAGACTTACAAGTGTCAAGAAAATGAAATTCAGTGTTCTGAGGCTTTGAAACATTAATAAAGCAGATCTCCTGCCTTGTGTTACCTCGTAGACCACTCAGCTTGCACATGGCAGCAAACACGGAGGACTCCATTTCGATGTTGCGGACTCCTGCTTCATAGGCTTTGGCCAGGTAGTCCTGTTTGTCCTTCTCAGAGTAGGAGCAGAAAGCTCCATCCAAACGGGCTTGACCTGGGTAAATGTTGATTGACAAAAACGTCAGATAAAGAAAAGGCTGAACTTATATTACCACTAAATAATTTCATCTGTCACTCTGTCAATGATCATTATCAACAGAAGAACTCAAACCTTCATAGAAATCCAAGGTACACATAGTGTTGCCCGTGACTGACTCGAACTGGTTCAGCTCCTTACTGCACTGGTGTAGCTCTTCAGCCAGGCCTTGGTCCAGATCAGTGCTGCGAACCACCGTCTTCCCCAGGATCACCTGCTCAAACTTGGGCAGGAAGGTGGCATCCACAGACTGCTTGGTGACAACAACAGTGCCAGGCTCAAGCCCTGGAAAACAGAGAAGGGCAGAGGAGACACAGTGAGCCTCTAAAAGCAGTGGACAGTAATACATTTTGATGCTGCACTGTTCTTTAGTCTGGGTTAAATTTTAGTTTAAAAAAAAAAAATCACACAATAGCTAGTAGATTGAAAGTAGAGTCATCTTTAATTTAAAGGAAATTCTGGACTGGACTGTTGAAGATTATGCAAAGTTTTCAAGCACAACTTAGATTTTGCAAGTTAAACGTCAACAATTTTTTGATCAGTGTGTCCACGTGATAATTCGGCTTTATAATCTGCTCTTAGTTATTCTGCTGTTAGAAAGTACTAACTTGGCCAAACAACTCAAAAGGCTCAGGAAGCCCGAACAATCACTTTTCTGTCAAGACATGAACAATTTTTCTTTTTACTGGAACTTATGTAAATGTCGACTCTAAAGCCAGAGATACCCATATGACAATAACAATGACAATCAACAATCTAATTCTGAAGAAAAAATTACTGGCAGTTTGGTCTTAATCAGGAAACCCCATTGGACTTTAATTGGCCAATGACTGCAGAAAATGGAAAGGCTTCTGTCTTGATGACTTTATGTGTTAAGTTCCCTTTTCTGTCATGAGCCTTACTGCCACTCCCATGTACACTAGTAAAATCTATGAAATTCTCTCATTCACCCTGAGCCATTTGAGGCTATGTGGAGGAGATGTGACCATGCATGGGTTCTACATAGTCTACTAGTGTATTCTTATAAATATGTTAATTCACTGGATCATGAGGATCATATTATCCTAGAAGGTATAGCCAGTATCTGTCGTTTGATCAGTCATCTGAAATACAATAACTATTACTGGTTTAACTTGGGTAGCTGAAAAAGTATTTCAGTTAGTATTGAAGTATTTCATCTAAGCATAAGCTTACCTATTCCACCTGAAGTCCCAATGCGGAAAACTGTAACATCTGTGCAACGTGCATGATGAAGGAGCTTTATAAGCTCATGCAGCATGATGGAAATGGATGGGATGCCCATCCCATGCTGAAAGACAAGCAAATCCATGTCAGAAACAGTTACATTACAACATCTCGTCTCTCCACTGGAGGTAGACTGACATACTCTGGCTTCTCATTAGAACCTTCTTTACTTCTACAGTATTACTTTATACTTAGGCTACACGTATAAGTGAATATTTCTTATCATTTAAAGGCAACTCATGTAGCATATACAACGCACACACTGATTAACAATATCATTATGATAGTACACAATTATATTAAGACTTCTGTTCTTACGTACACTGACAGAAAGCACTGGACCAACTTTGTACATGGCATAGCGGTCCGTTCCAGCACAAATATTTGGGTACTCTGATTTGGGGTCTTCCAAACCCAGTTCTGCAGCAATATACTCAATGAATGCTTTCATTCTCCAGGGACTGCCTCCAACACACACAAACTGGGAGAAAGGCACACAAACAAAACAGGTGTTAATTTAAGATAAACACAGAGGTAATCTTTTGTCGCAGAGAAATACTGCAAAAATGATAAGACTTACTTTGACATTGCCAAACATAGCTGGCAGGTTGTGAGATGCAGTTCCTAGATTGAAGTGGTAGAGTATGTCATCCTTCATTTGGTCCAGGTGTGGATTGTGCACATATACAGGGCTTGAAAGGAGGGAGGAGGGGGTCAGAATTGTATGTGCCTTCATGATTAAGCTACATATAACAAGAGTTTCAACTACATTAGCTGAGCTCATATGCTTAATGTAACATACTGTACATAAACTAAATTTCAAAATTCCAATTCCAAACTATTACAATATGAGTGTTCTGCGTGTACTTTCAGGAGGCAGGATATTAACACATCCTGACACACCTATTAGTTTCCTCACTATATACAATTACCGTAACTGCACAAGTGTAGTGAGATATTAAGGAAGTTGTAGCCCTACAATATTAACCTAAAAATATAGCATACACATGGATTTTACGCATTTTAGCGATGCTGAATTCAGAATTAACTTAAGCTCTTGAAACGGGATCAAAACGTCTCACCTGCAGTCTTGCTCGCCATTATTTGTATCCATCGTCCTGGAAATTGCAGATTTGTCGGACCTAAATAAACAAAACCAAAACTGATAAGACGTTAGCGTTATAATTCCTGAATGTTGTAAAGCCCAAACCTCAAACTCAACTGTTAATGCACTTCTCACTAATTCTCTCTACGTGAACACCATTTTCACTTAAGAGCGCTCTTCCCAAATCCAGTTTAGTTTCTTTATCAGTCATCTAGCATAAGCATTTTATCGTTACACGACAAAGAGTAGGTTGTAAGACTACATATTCTATTTCAGCATGAAGCCAATAAAGACGGTCAAAGCAAATAAGCTACTTTGGTAATTCGTAGATGAACTGCTCACCTATGGAATGCGATCACTTATAATTCCCTCCGTATCTTCCACAAGAGTTTGATCTCTGGATGTCCGATTGTTGATGACGTCGACATGGCGACGTGAGGCCCCAGCCTACAACGGCGTGACCGACGTCACGTACTGCAGCGGTGGAACAAAGCTGACCCTGCCTCTGTTCATGATGTCGTAGGGTGACTTAGCAGCAGCTGCGCAGTTACCATCAAAGGTACACATGCAGCAGTGTGCGTTGTGTTACACTGAAGTCAGTGGGTACATCCCACTATACTAAAACTGGTTGAATGGAACCTACCTAATATTGTGATTAGGATATGTACAGCCAGAACCACATAGCATAACCTGACAATACTTCTCAACAGCTGAAAAGGCTTTGGGGTAGGGTGGGGGGATAAATGATCGAAAATTTAAAGTACATAACAATATGCAAGTAAAATAAAGCCTTGTCAGATAGATTGTTTCATGGCCAATGAGTCTTGATGGATAAAGATAAATCACAAATTGCTCCGCTTAAGGCTCAAACAGAGGCTCGGCAAAAAAGATGCAAGTGCAAAAGTCCAACACTTTTGAACAAATTTATGTCATCTTAATAATAAAACCACAAAATCACTCATTGAATTTGTATTACGTTTACTTAAGAGTTCATTCAAATTCTGCTTACTGTACAAAGGTTAGCCTTAGTTTGTTACAGCCTTAAAGATTTTAAATACTGTTACATATTTCTGCCTTGTTGTTACTGGGTTACTTGAAAGCATTGCAGTACTTAGCTCACCATCATTTGCTACACATCAGATGTGTCAAAAGGGGAGAACAAGAAAATGCATAAATATGTTCAATATTAGGGTGTAGTTTTTTAGTGATCTATTGTATGCTATGAAATATTTGTAGTATATGAAGTGTTGAAACATGATTTCTTAAGAAAACACTGCATAAGTTTGACTTGGAGTCAAGCTTCCACCATTTCACATCCACAAGAGAAAACATCAACAAACCAAACTGTGAGTTAAATTGTTCTTAAAGTGAAGAAATCTTAGGCCAAGTCAAGATGTACAGCTGATAAACAATTCTTCCATCTTTACTTCAATAAAGGTTATCACTTTACTTGAAATGGCACAAACCAATTTTTTTATGAACTCTTGCTACCAAAACACAGACATGCAATGAATGACTTAGATTTAAAAAAAAATTAAATAAAATATAAATACCTCAATGTGGACAAAATTATTACTTTTATAATTATATACTGTATTCAAAAAATTACAGCAAAATGCCATACTTATACCTAATCACACAAAAGTGGTGGTTTTAGTACTTTGAACTTCAAATTGTAATCATTCTCATTCATAACATACAAATGCAACTCAAAATATGAATTTCTAAGCAAGAGAAATATGAATTTCAACAACAACAACAACAAAACACTCTTCGGGGTGAACACCTGTGCAAAATTCTTAAGATGAGTAAAGCATTTATAACTGTACTTTAATACTTGATGGATTTTCTACTCTTATCAAACACAGCAGCACATTTGAATGGGGTAATGAGACAGCGTAATAGGTAATGATTCCCTGTAAACAGCACACAAATATGATGTGCAAGAGGGAGCATCCTTATGCAATTAGCTTATAAGCAAATTCAAAACTCTGCAGTGTTGATAAGAAAAAGGCATCTACAGCTAGCACCTTTCAAGTTTAGCCTTTATTAATGTGGCTAAATTGCAGCAAAAGCATCACATGTCCAAACTCTTTCATATTAACACCACTCTAAAAATATATAGTAGACATACAAAATCAGAATTTCTTTTCTTTCTTTTTTAAACTCTTAACTGACACTGATATCTGATCTGACACTGATATCCAAGATAGCCAGTAATAAGTCAGTGGCCAGTAATGCACATGAGGCCCATGTGTGTAAGAAACTGTACATTCTAAAATTAGACTCCCATTTTATCATTTCTTTCATTCATGGTCATTTCATGCAGCCTCAGAAGCTCTGGATCTCTCTGTGGACACGTGTAAAAAAAAAAAAAAAAAAGAAAGAAAAAAGGAAAAAAGAAAAAAAAATCATTCTCATCCAAACAGTGTGAAAGATTGATTAAATAGTGAAGATACTAGGGAAAAGTGGAACACAAACACCCAACTTACTGCTTTTGTTAGTACTATGGGGTGCTCTGGCAAGAATTCTGGTTTCTTCTTGGCCACAGGAGAACTTGCCAGTTCAATTAAAACATCTCTTGTGTAGGAAATTCTTCCTACAAAAACAGTAAAAAAAAAAAAAATCAAATCAGACAGATAGCAATATTAGGTAAGATCAAATAAGGCAAACCACAAAACTTGTCCTATTATGTTTTGTTTAACATTTCAGATGATTTTTATTTTCCACTGTTTCCCATTCTTAAAAATATGGCTCCTTTGTGTGCTTTGCTACTCAGTGTTTATTATTAGGCTACATACAACAGGTAGCTGTCAAAATTAAAGAACCACTTGGGTAAATAAGGGACACAATGTATGAAAGGAGGCATTTCCAATCCACACAGGGATGGTCCCTAAGATAATTACCCAAACAACACTGTATTATTCTTGGGGTCATGTATACTTGGCAGACACAGTCGCAAATTGTTTTGGTTATGATGGCTCAAAGAAGACACCTCAGTGGCTTTGACAGAGGGCTGATTGTTGAGGCATGCTTGGCAGGATTTTCTATGATGAAGACTATTTAAGTAACTGATGTTCCCTGAGGAATCGCGGCTGAGGTGATGTTGGGGAAAGACACCAACTTGGAGTGAACTTGCAGACAGAAGCACATACTTTGAGGTGCACGGAAAGACAGACAAGTTGACTCTGTGTAATTAATGTTGTAAAGAGTAAGGTAACCTGCCTAATATGAAAAGTGCCCTGAGATAACTTCTGATATGATTTGGCTCTATATAAATAAAACTGAATCGAAAATTGAATTGAATTGACTACAAATGCTATTCTAAGACATGAACAACTTCAAGAACAGCCCATTAACAGCTTCACAGAGATTCTATAGTCAGTCCATATTAAATCTAAAAATGCTGCAGCGTTGCAAGTGACATGATGCAGGGAACAAAGACAGTGGTCCACTGAGTGCTAGAAAAGTTTTAACTGTACTAGGCAACTTTGCACGCTGGTGGTTGCAAATGGTTAGCAAGGGGGTAAATAAGAAATTTGAATTTCAATACACTGAAATCATGTAACTGGTTATCTATGGCTGAACTGTTGATCAAATCTTTTTTCAAAATTGCAGTATGGCTAAGTGCAATATCTTAATAACAAAAGGTGAAATTTTTTGATACAGGTGAAATGTGTCAAAATACCAGCATACATTATACATCATTACATTTTAAGTACAGGTTCCCTGGCCTACAAATTATACTCTCCAGATGTAGGAAAAGGTGTGTTTGGTACAGACACCAGTAAAATAAATAGAAAATAATCAAATTATTTCTACCTTATTTCAAGGGAAAAAATGTGATGCAAAAATTTTGATTCCCACTAAAATCATGAATCATCTCGCAACTCATTTGTTAAAATGATCACATTTTTGTTTTTTCTACCAAATTGTTCGTCATTTAACTGACAAAGTACGGTCACATTTACCAACCTGGCCTGTCTGAGGACTCTTTATACCGAAGGGGTGAGGGGGGTAAAAGATCTGTCCTTGTTGAGTCCAGGCTTCTCTGGATGGAGTGCTTTCTCAATGCTGTTTAGGAGACAGTTTGTATTTCACTCTTAAGTTTAGATTTGTCACTTCTTGTGGGCAGAGGAGTGTCCATACCAACATCATAATGTGATTTGGGCTAAATGAGGCAATCTAATCTACAGGATTTAATTTAGTTTTATTCAACCTATATGATCTTAATTAGAAGGGTGGGACTTTGTGATTTGGAATGATAAAACCAACGGATTCTTGCATAATCTAGCACAGTGTATCTTTGAATGCTAACAATCCTTCGACTCTTTTCCAAATGAGCAGATGCAAAAAGTAGTCTACAAGCCTGAATGTTTGCAAAGTGAAGGCCTCAAAGGGCTGCTACTGGAAAAAACATGCATTTTCCTGGTATAGTTTAAATCAACTGATCCCCTTAGCACGCCAGGTAAGTTCTAATACATATAAAGCCCTTCTGAGTGTTTACATTCACCCTATGATGACGCATTTCTATCCTGATGGGAGTAGAATATTCCAGAGTTACACTGCTTACATCCATAGAGCATGAGGGCTCTCTGAGTCGTTTGAGGGGCATGAAAACAATGTAAATCGATGACTACAACCGTTCGAATCACGAGGTGTCTACCCAATTGTGATATCCTTATGGAGATTCTAGGGCAAGGCCTGAAACAGATATTTTGAAACTGTTCTTTTGGCTTGAGGTGTTCCAACACGCTATTAACACACTTCAAGTTGCTGATTATTTCATTTTAGAAGTTACCTGTATCTTGTGTTTAGCTTTGTCCTCTCAATCTTGTCTCAGCCTATATTTTTCAGGAATGTCCTTCCATGTTGTCTGCTTATCTACCTACTTTAGTTTTATCCCCTCTCCATCCAGTGGCATTTTGCCAAGCCACCATTATAAATAAGAACCTGTATGAACTGGCCTGTTTGAACAAGATCACATGAAAGCATCCACATAAGCTTCAAACATGGGCTCTGATACATAAATTCTCAGTTGTCAAATGTCTCAATACATGTATAGATTGTCTTACCTTCTTTCTGCATGTGGAGCTGGACAATCTTGCAGAACTCCTCTACACCTATATTTCTCTTTCAAGTAGAAAAATCACAATATTGTCATAGAAATACTTGGACGTGTCTGAATTTATTACAGTGGATAAGTTTTTCTTTTTTTTGACATGGTTAGGGGTATTGACGTGTTGTTTGTGGGGTGGCCTAGCGGACACCAGTTGCTCACCTCTTGGTCCTCTACCTCCAGCAGTGCCTGTGCACATGTGTCAGCATTTCTGTTGGGCTCTAAATTAAATAATATAAGGCAATATGCTTCTTAGATGATTGAAAAATATTTCAAATGACATATGAGCATAGTTAAGTAAAAACTGACATCCTTCATTAATTCCTACACATTTAACACAAGCTTGTGCAAAATGCTCACCTTGGTCAATATGGCTGGAGCGGCGCAAGGGTCTTGCAGGTTCCAGATGTTTCTGGAGGACTCTTCTCCTTGATACTTCCATTCTGAAGTCTATATAGAGTTAATAAATGTTGCTTTAGACTTAACACGTGGTAAAAGGCTTGCTCATCAACCTGAAACAGTAAATTGTATTAAATATACCAGCTAGACAGTAATAACTTTCTACAACTTATAGAGCTTTCTGAAGTGGGATCTGGGGTTCCAGGGCATCTCAGATTGTGAGCAATAATTTGATTTGACTATTGTTTCAATCGGTTGCCGAGGTTAATACAAATTAGGAATTAAAGTTATATGATTTACTGTTGATATGTTGCACTGTTCCCTCCCCATGTACAGCAGACATCGTTGTAACATCACCTTACCCGTTGACGCCATAAGCATAAGCAAACCATATGGCATTTCCTAAGCTAATATGAGCTGAAATTCTTTTTAATTTTCAGTTCAAAATGACAGTTGAAAAGAGTGCGAATTAGCTCCATTAGCTTCAGTGGATTAACGTTAGCTAACAGAGGTAAATAACGTTGAACTCCAACCGGACCGGTTTACTGTTAACTTCGGTTATCCATCGAAGGAGCCACTTTGAAGAACGCTAACGTCAGACATTTATCATTCTGTTAGGTAGTAAAATGTTGAACGGTGAGCATCTTTCGTAAATATACCGTTAATAACTGATAAAGCAGGCGGCTAACATTTACGTTAGCGGTAACGTTTACGTTACAACTTTTTAAATTAATAGCACTATCAAATAAGTTTCGCTAGTTGACAGTCATGCACGAATTTGAATAACGTTAGCTAGAAACACAATCTCATAAAATGAACTGTTGTTGGCACGCAATTTTGAGAATATATAACGTAACGTTAGCTGTCAGAAATGTTTAATCAGCGAATCTATTTTACTAGTAACGCTGGCATGGTAACTAGTTTCAAAGGCAAAGTTACCAGTTGCTGTGTTAGCTGTTACTTTGGCTTATATTTCAAAGAATACAGTTGACGTTCCCTAAAATTGCATTCACCTGTATCCTCAAGTTCAGATTTTCCTTGAGCGTGGATCCTCTCTGAGCCCTGAGCTTACCTCACCAGTCAAGTGGTCTAGAGTAAACATATGGTTTCCGGTCCTTGCTTTCAAAATAAAATCATTGACTAACATTTTGTAACTACTACTAAGGCGAAGCTAAAAATCTAACTGTGGGAATCTGTACTGCTTAAAAGGGCAATTTTGGCTCCGTTGTTTTTTCATGACATTTATTCTTTGCCCGACAGGCTTTAACAAAACACCAAGAGTGGAGGTGATAACGCAAATTCACAACAAAGCTGACCGCTCAATACCATCTCACAATATTGATACTACTATATGGAGGTTCAAGTATCTATTACGGGGCATTAAACTCACATTAAATGTAAAGATTTCGTGAAATGCGCTTTATTTTTAATCACGGACACTTTATAGTAACCGCTTCAATTATTTTATTTTGAAGGGAAAAACAATTTCCGCCATAAGTATATTTATCTTCAGTACCTTAACTCATTTCACCACTAATCCAAAGTGATGCGGCACTTTCCCAAATCCCGAGCTGTAGTCGACGCTGCTGCATTAAAGAACCATTTACAATCACAAGAGAAGGGCGCGGCTATATTTTCAACGTGGACAATATTGGGTAGTTTATTTTCCATCTCTCCCAAATGTTTAACAAATGAACGAAGCAATACGTAGCCTAAATAAATAAAATGAATACGCTTACCCTTTAAGTTATAACACAAGCTACTAAACCATGGTTTTACCTCATGAAAATGACTTCTGTACAGAAAAAGCCTTTCAGTTTTTACATTAAACTTTTATTTTGCATGATACTCAGTTGACTACAGATGTACCAGTACTTTTTGTGTTTTTGTGTGTATATGTACTTTCGGGGAAATAACAAAATTACAAGATGCCGATTGGGTGGAAGCCGCCTTGAATAATCAAATTATTTCAAAATTCAGGTAATCGTAGATTATAGTTGTTTACCAAATGTAACTACAGACATTTGAGTGTTCATATTGACAGCGTAGATTACCAGGCAACACCAGCGACTGGGCATAACATCCCAATCATCTTTTTTTTTAACCAGTTGCAAGTCCTGAGTCAAATCCTCACATCAGACCGCAAAACCTGTACAGCAGTTGCTCCAATAAATTATTCTATTGCACTGAAAAAAGAAATGTTATACTTAATATAGTGAAGCTGAGTTTTTAAAAAAATTGCAAACCAAAATGCATTCTTATTAACGTCAAGTAATCATTAGAGCCATTCTGAAACTGTATGGCTAGGGGAACCAGCGATTCTTTTAAAATTCACGACGTACTTTAATAGTAGATCAAGTTGCATACTTTCTAAGCCATAAAGATCCAAAATTCATACTTGCATTTACAAAGTTCTGGTCATTTAGCATATACTCGTTTTTCGGTTAACCTGCTTGAGTAGCTCCTGGCAAACCTACCTCTGCATTATCAAGAAAAAGCAACTCATCTGGTCCAAAGTTGATATTCTCTGCTCTCCATGAAAAAAGAGAACTGCTTGTTACATACAGTACTGTTTGTCAATATGTACAGACAGAAAGCACCATTTCAAAGTGGTATGACGGACGACAGATTGACAAGAAATGAGGTTAATAATCATTCCAAAATTACATAAAACTATAAACCTCAATGGAGAAACACTTAAGGCAAACTCATGGAGGCCAATGTAAAAAAAAAATGTTCCGTTTTTTTAAACATGTATTCCATACCAGCCCATATATGAGTAAGCTACTTGTATGCATGAGGACAAGATTCATTTACATGCATGTGAAATGACAGACCTGTGAAAAAAAGAGTCAGATGACAGTTCAAAAGTAAGTGTTTTTATAAGAATTACATCTTTTTTTTTACAATGAACACATTACTAATTCAACGGTATTTACATAAATTCTTAAACACTGTGGTGCAAGCTAAAGTAAAGACCTTGATTTCAAGGAGAAAAATATAACCAAACATTCAGTACTTCACTGATTAACCCCTCCCAAAAAAGAACATTTACTGGACCAGCTATATTGCCTAATCACAATAAAACAAATTTCAGCTGAATAACAAAATTTTAAGTTCTCGGTAGTAAAGTTCATATTTCTGGAGCCATGCCACAATAAAAAAGAGAAAAGAAAAAAGAACAATAAAAACCCAATAACAAAAACAAAACAGGCAAATCGCTTGCCTTGATCCACCTCTTTTTCAGAACATGATCAGGATATGTCCAAACCACACTATTAAGAGTTAAGTCATGTTAGATGCCACAGAAAGCCATTTTATTGTTACACAAAAACTAGCTGTATTTTTCTTGCACCTATTGGTCTTCCACTCAGTTCTTTAACTGCTGTTAATGCCTCCTGGCGGGATTCAAAGACTACAGTTGCAGAGCCTTTAGGCATTCCATTCTTGTCATGCTGCAATGATACAGATCCAGGGATAACACGATATCCATAGCAGAAGTCATAGATTTCATCAATTTTGATCTGCGACGGTAGGTTAACCAGCTTTAGACAGGTGGGACCATCGAACTGCTGTGCAGAGGACCCAAAGCCTCCATGAACCGATCCATTACCCCCATCCTGTGGACCATAATTGCCTACTCCGTAAGAATCGTAACCACCGCCTCCATGGATATGAACCTGCAGATTAGTCATTGGCATGTGACCATCAGGATGCATTCGTAAGTCAGGGAAGTCCATGTCACCAGGTTGAAAGGATGCCTCACCGCTCCTAGCTGAGTACCTCTCCTCCCTTAGCATTGGTTCTTGCACTGTTGGAGGCTCAATACCAAACTCCTGCATCTGAGACCGTGAAATGCATTTCAACATGACTTCTGACCCAAGAAACCTTTGCCCATTTAGAGACTGCGCACTTATAGCCTCTCCCTCAGACCGAAAGACAACCAAAGCCTCTCCAAGCCCAGCACCTTTATGATCACGCAGCAATATCACTTTGTCCTCAGTGATATTAAACCCAAGGAAGAAGTCCATGATCTCAACTTTACGCACATCAAAAGGCATATTCCGCACATAGAGACACACTTTCTCAGAGTCAAAGGGATCACCATGCTGATATGGAGGCCTCTCTTGAAACCTATCAGACCTCCTAGGAGATCCATCCTTCATGTTGCGAGATTCCAGGATGGAGATCATTTTTTCCCTTGAGATAGGGGAGATGTGAACAAATCGGTTGACAAATTCTTCTTTATGATGAGTTAAGGCAGCACAATAATCTCTCAGACTCTTGAACAGCACAAAGACAGATCTTGTTCTTCTCCCTTCGCTGTCAAGTAAATACAGAATCTGGTCATCCTCAAGTCTTGCATGATGGAAAAGTTCTTTTATATGTCGCTTCTCCACTGTGTAGGATAGATTTTCCAACAGAACGCAGAATTCCTCAGTGGTAGGAGAGCTAGACTTCGGCACCAAAGGTGATCGTGATCTCACACGATGCTGTGGAAACCTCTGTGTGCGAATCGGTGATCTCCCTCTTCCAAATTTGCCATTATTGTTGACACCCATTGCCACATTACCACCAGCCTCACGCCACTGTTCTTCTGTTGCTGCATAAATTTCCACAAACCTTGACCCAATGTATTCCCTATCCCTCTTGAGACCATCTCTTGCATCCTGTCTTGTTGCAAATTTGACTAGACCTATCCCATTGTTTTGGCCACGTGAGTTTTTCATTAAGATTATGTCATCGACAAGTAAACCATGGAAAAAGTGACTGATTTCCTTTTCAGTCACAGAGAATGGCATTCCCTTCAGAAGCAAGTACAAGTCTTCATTAGAGGTTGATGCAGCCCTCCGGTGCCGTGGGGGAGAATGCCCCGATCTGCTACCTGATCTTCTACCTGCCTCAGGAAGGCCAGCTCTTCTAGCTCCTCCTGGAACATCCATTTCAAGTCGTCTTGCACTTTCCTTAAGTGACCTCTTTTGATCCAGCTCTGCATTTTTTGTACTTTCCTCAAGAATGCTTTGCATTTCTGATTTACTGCTTAGGAGCAAGTTAACAGGGGAACCCTTAATGCAACCCCCCGACCGTATCATGGCTCTTCTTGCATCTTCATCAGAAGCAAAGATAATGAAAGCCTCCTCTTGCTCCCCACCAATAATATGCACCCCACCATCTGGAATTTTGAGGCCAGTGAAGAAATTGCGAATATCCTCAGAACCTGCTGTGATTCTGAGTCCCTGTAAACGGATGACCACCGCCATGCCGAAGCACAAACAACAGCACCTGCAGACAGAGGGGTACAGAATAATATTATTGCCGACAGAGCCTCTCAAGCTCAGCTTTAATTCCCTGGCATTCCAACATAACATCACCAAACAGTGATGTGAGATCGTAAAATAGGACATCAGAAGCAGAGAACACCATTAAGATGCATCAATGGCCAGATCAGCAGCCTTTCACATAGACTAGATTAGACTGCAAAAGTCAGAAGATGAGGATGATGTACACGTAACACACCAACACATAGCTCTCACTCTGGACTGAATGGACTCACTCAATGCACAACATCAACTTAAAGCATCTGCCATTCACTTCTTGAAATGACAGTGAGATTAGTGAAGTCTGGACAACAAACCATATTTCCAGCACACAGTTCCATCCAAACTTTTATATACATATTCAATCAAGTTCCATGCATGTCTTTTTACATTATTCAAATATAAAGAAAACCAATTCAAAAAGCCTACATGAAGAAAGCCAATAATATAACATTCACTGGTACATGCAAAATGCAAACCATCACTGGACAAGAAAGGACCATATAGCTGGAAATGGACTACAATTACATAGCCAAACTACTGAAATCGATAAAAAGAGGCTGTCCACCATCGATACAGCACAATCATTTCCCTAAATGTGCCATATAACTTAAAATAGGGTTTCAGGATTCCAGAATTATACTGACCCAGCTGTTTTTTTTTTTAATCAATCTGACTGCTGGGACTAAAATATCACAAAAATATTACCATTAATAAAGGAGAAAACCAGATATGTCCACACCTTGTTACATGCAGGTAACTATTCACATTAACCATAGGAAATCCAACGTACTTTATATAACACACTAACTACTGAAATGGTGACAAGATGCCCACGTCACCTCTGACAACTACACTGCTAATGTCACAATAGATGGTTCAATCCAACTCTGAAGGTTAGCACACACATTCAAATAGCATAAAGGTGCCTAACTGCTGTCTTCAGAAAGTGTTCCATTAGGTAGCCAGCCTCATTTCAAATGTTAATTATAAGACCATAGGCAAATTCTGCCTAACAATGTATGCTGATGAGCCTGAGCAGAACTGTACTCTCTGGAACCACCACTAATGAAAGCTGCTCCAGACCCTAAGTACACTATGTAAGTCATGCCCGCTGTTCCACTTTGTAGAACCAACCAATGCTGAGCTCCCTAACATCACTCTTCTCCAATAAACAGTTCCACCCCCAATCAACGGCAAACGTTAGCAGTTCACTGCAGTACTTAATAACTGCTGAATAGTGAATTCACTGTGCCATGTAAATACCATGTTTTCACCCCACACAGTGAAAAGCGCATTGCTTTCCAACACAAACAGACAATTATTACCTTGAAACTACATATGTGCCGTGATTTCATCTGGTTCCACTAGCAAACTATAAAAAAGTGAATTCCACACATCCTCCTCGCAGGAAGTTGTTTTTCATCTGACATGGTATACAGCAAAATGTCTCCTTCATAGGCAAGTCTAGTGATTCGGGGGCTGGTGTCTGGCTACAACATGTAAATATTAACGTTTAGAATGACTTAAGTTACACAAGTAAACTCATTTATGTGCTATTGTTGTGACACTATAAGTGGAATTACAATGTTTGATTCAGAGAAAATGACACCTCCCGAGACAGTACCAATATGCACAGCCATACAGCACATCAATAAACTTTTTGACAGGAGCAAGGCTATTTCTAGGCCAGGGCACAACATCCATGCATCATGCCATGAAGACAACACCCCTGCTATGGCGACACATACTAAAAATCTTTTACAAGACATTCATATGAACTATCAGCACCATGTGACTCGATACAGCCAGCTCCAAATCTACTGTATGCAATGAACCACCAGTCTGTTTAACAGCACTCAAAGTAGCAAAACTACTATCTAATAGAACCATTGTAAATTTCACAACCAAAACATCAAATTAATCACATATGCAATTGTGTTCTGAAAAGATTCACGTAACAAACTATTGAAAATCTATAGAGGCCCACGAAGACAGCCCGTTGGCAATGATTAATTTAAATGGTTAATGGTTAAATACTAAACAAGGATATAAAGAGAAAGAGCCTAAGTTAGCCACCCATGTAAGCCTCAACCACTGATCTTGTAGCCTTGGACTGGCCCATTAAATTGCACTGCTTTCAACAATCGCTAAAGTTTAGGTAAACATCGTTGGACTAATAACTATCTGGCAAGAGCAATTTGACAACAAGAATTGGAACATCATCACCGGGATTTGCAATGGGATAGACGCAATATGGCGATCGTTTTGACATGGCTTCGTGGGCCATGTCAGGTAACACTGTAGACCCAAATCTTATGATTCCTACAATCAAATATTTCTGTCAACGTTAGCGCTTAAATCGAAAAGCGATCACCTCATAATTACTGGCTTTAGCACTACAACCAAATCGCCTGAAAATGTATTATGCAACGTTTATTGCTACGTTTACTTTGCGTTACCAGGAAATAAATGTTACGATATTACATTTCTAACCGCGTTTACCGATGCCTTTAATTAATCAAAACAACTGTAGTATTATGACTAGCTAATGTAGCTTTAAGGACAAAATTCAGGCTTGTTTGATAGATCTGTTTAACATACTTAACACAAACCACAAACACATTCAATTACAAACTGTGAGCTTAACTTAAACACAGTCAAACGGTTGTACGGTTGCATGCTTTTTGGCTAACGTAGAGTTAGCTGGCTAAGTGGCTAACGTTGCATTTCAGACGCCGAACAAAGGTTCTGTCACTGTCGAGCTTAGCTAACGTTAGCACTCTAGCTAGCTAGGCCTCTAGCGTTAGTTCATTTTGCGGTTAGCTCTCGTTAGAGGCACAGAAAATTCACCTCTCGCGAATCACAGGATACCTATCTAACGGTAAAACTTACACAAGTGACTAGCACAGAGAAAGTGAATCTCTGGCAAAAAGTAAATGGAAATGAGTGGTAGACAAGTTGAATCGGGTAATGTCGGCCTCGTGTCTCTCGCCAAGGTTGGAAGGATGAAGTGCGTTCGTTTTACGACGCTAGGCCGTACGTAGTGGGCGTTGTTTGCTGCGGCACACACCACACTGTACAGCCTGTGGTGCTTTGACAGGCGAATACGCCAAACAGACGTAGCTGGCATTACTGTTCCAAAAGACACCAACAGCTACAATGGTCCACAGTCCACACAATTATTTTAATATATTGTAAGTAGAAGAAGGTCCGTCAATACACCTGTAACCAAAAATGCACTTTGCAGCTAAAAAAATATTGTGTATATATATAGATTAGGTTTTTGGACATTTTTGAATGTCTGCGCCTTAAAACTGGATGTGCACATTGTATCTTGTTCTTCTTATATAATAAACATTGTAGGGTATGCATCCCTCTATTCAACATAGGTCCCACCAAGCCATGTAGAATGTGGCAGCCTTTTATTCAAGTCAGTAAACCCAAGACACTCCTGAATGATAGATGACCAAATTTCCAGGACCAACCCAAAGTCCAGCTCCATCACGCCATAGAGCTGGTACTCACGGAAGTAGGCACTGACTTGCAGCATCTCTTTGCCCCATAACATCTGGCAGATTGGAAACACGACTGTGATTGGAATGTATTGGAATGAGGTGTGAGGAAGGGATGCCTGTTGTTGGGGTCTGAAACAAAATTTTGGACACAAAGAATTTCATTCAATCAGAGTTTTTCAGGACCGAAATGGAAAATTGAGTCCCACCTACAAGTTCAAGCTACAAGCATCCACTACAACTGAGGGCAACGTATTTGCTTAATAAATAAATAAATAAAATAAATAAATAAGCTCTGGAGAAAGCTTCCATGAGACAAACAGAGTGTGTCTCATGGAACGCTAGAAAAATGTAACAAGTTATCATTGTTCCTTTTACAGCAGTTACAGTAAATTACTCAAAATCTTATTGTAATATATGTGAATAATCCACTGACACCACAGTGTGTATTGTATCACCTAAAATAGGCCTGGGTGGTATATGGGAGTTTGTCAGCAGGTAGGGGACACACAGACCTTATTAGCTCCCAGGGCTCTGAACCTAAACTCCAGCCACTAGAGGGGTATGAAAGGACCTGCCTGCATCAGCAATTTAGACTTCCAGAGACTGTTGTATTGGCATTCACACACAGTAACAGTATCAGCAAAAGTGCAACTTATTTTGCTCATCCATCACAATATAGAGGTCCCCCAGCCTTTGTGAGCAGTTTTGCCTTGTAGCGGTGAGTCTCTGGACAGGCAGCAGAAGACCAGCCATGCAAGATGTGATGTGAATTTTCACAACTGTGGGGTTCCCGCTGTGAGCATCATGAAAGAGGGATCCTGTGTTCCTGGGCACCAGTTACATGGTCTGAGCAAAGGTCAAGGCCTTGTCATTGGGATACGGAAGAAGCCCATCAGCAGACCTGCAAAAGCAACACAACAGTGCACCATTGTAACTGCGTTGTAGCATAAAACACCTGTCATATGTGCTGTTTTCAGTTGATACCTAACAAATAAGTCTAATTGAGGTATGACACTAGATTCATACAACTTTCAGCCAGCTTCTGAGATTGAAAGGTGATGTGAATCTCACCACACTTCCAACTACAGAGCAAAGCTAAACATGCTCTGGCATACCAGACTGTATACTTCACTCAAACTTACCTGTGTCTCACAACTCCTTTGGAGTGGTACCCAGCACTTGTTCTATGATGGTGTGTGTTGTGAGGTCTGTGATTTTTGCACTGTATGTGGGGCATGTGTTGTGGAATGACATATTAATAAATAATTCTCTCTCTCTCTCTCTCTGTGTGTGTGTGTGTGACTATGTTTCTCTCCCCAGCCTCCACTGCTCATTAGAAATACATTATTTTCTTCTCTTCAGTGTCCATTAACTTAATAGATGATTGCATAGTTTATAATGGAATCACAGCAGATTTTGTGAAGATAATCACATCTCAACCAATATTTTCCCCATTGTAAGCCCAGTTGCCCTTTCCTTTCCATGTCAAAACTATACAGACAATATAAAGAGGCAAGTACAAAGCACAGCAATAATTTCAATTAATCTGGGGAGATTATAAGATTTTCAACAGTTAATGCCTCTAGTAGCATATTTATTCTTTATAAATACTTAGCCCACCACCCTGCAGAGCTTAGCTGTTTACCACACCGACCACTTGAACGCTTCACATGGTCGTGCAAGGCTACACCCCCTTATGCAGCCAGTGTATTGTCTCTCCTGGCGCAATCTAACATTATTCAAAATAAGTTCATTTCTAAAATTATATATTCCAACGAGTTTTTTTTTGTATTTATTTTATTATTTTGTTTTATTTTTACGCGAGCGCTGCAAACCCTCAGACAGAGCCAGTTAGTTTGAGATTGAAGTTATTACAGGAGTTATTTCTCTCGTATGCCTGTTAACTTACCACACTGGGTTTAACGTGAAACAAACGATTTCCATTAAAGTTGCGCTTATAGAGCTTTCATTGCAAGTGTTTTACTCTCGGAGCCGCTGCACACTCCGGGGTTCGCGCCAGCTGTGCTCCTTCATCATGTGATGTTGAGCACAACAGCCGCAGCCAGCCAGATACTACTGCGGGGGTCAGTGTGGAATAAAAAGTTATTCCAAGGAAATGTTGATAAACTTGCACGCGGATCGAGTTTTCGACGACCAATTATACTCTGCAAGTTTGCCGAATACAGATACTTTCCAACATTGATCATTTGAGTCTAAAACCTGCCGTCCGGCTCCTGGATAAGCTTATCAGCTCATGCTAGCTCAACACCAACATTCACCCAGGCTGAGGCGCAGCAGCAGAGCCAGTGAGCCGAGGATCATTTCCGACAACCCCGTATGGATTTGACGTCGGCATACATTGCTTGATGTTTTTGAAAGGGCCGGTTGTTGGAGGTTTCGAAGATGGGGGAGCCTTGTGACCTAAAGCATCTGGTGAAGTGAGTATCTCGCCGACCGCTGTTTTTAATTTAATTTTGACAACAACACTTGGCAACACACAAACAAGACACAACATTAGCTAGCATGCTAACGAAGCCGGGTGCAGAGTACACGGGTCCATTATTTCCCGAAACGGAAACGTAACTGAAATCCTTCCTCCATGTTCATAAAATTGGCAAAAGTAACGAGCTCCCCGGCGATCCAGCAAATTTAGATGGTTATGCCAGAGGAATGTAACTTTATACAGTTGCTACCAGTCAGACATCAATTAGTAACCCCCTTTCTGCTTAGTCCAGTTTGAGAGTTAGTTAGCTAACATTAGCTCGCCCCTAATGCCAGCAGAGTGATGCTAAGTTACTCGGCTAGCTGCGAGAATAGATGCTCTTCAGTTTGCAGGAGCAAATGGGATTGTTTACCACTGCCTCTTAGCTTAAAAGCCCATTACATTAACTCATACTGATAGCATTAGCAAGGCATAGCATGCTATCCTTTTTAATATTAACACCGATTGAAGCGCGCATAGTACAGGACCAGCTATCTTTAAAGATGGCCTTCTAGTTAATGTTAGCTAACCTAAGTTAGCTAGCTTAGCTGTTTTTTATAAACCAGCGTTACAACTGATTAGCTATTTACATCTCACCCCCTTGGTAACCACAGGTACATGGGGTGCATTTAAACTAGGTAGCTAATTCTAAATGTTACCAACACTGATGGGTTTGGTAGATAACGTAAACTTAAGCCGAGCATTTTATTAGCCAAGGAACATTCAGCATTTTAAAAGGCCCTGCTTTGGCTGGCCGTTCTGCTCCTGTACAGGCCATGCTGTAGTTGCCTAATTTATTTCAAATCCTTCACTTTGATATGGTTTCTATAATAGTGTACATTTGTTAGATCCGTCAGCTCTATCACCGCTGTACAGAGACCATTTGTTCTCTGTAGGTCAGCTTGTTTGATCCCTCCTTGTCCAATAAAGGAATCTGTTCTCTGCTTGCACTGCATCCATGTTTCTCCTCCATCTAGGAGAGTACGAGGTAGTCGACCATGATAGTACCGTTTTAAACTCAGATGATGTTAGGCTTTGTTTTCATTGACGTGCTGCGGCCAATTAACAACACCATACGAAGTTAATAACCCAACTGGCACAGAAAAGGCGCTATCTCATCCCTACCCAGACAAAAATATAAAGACGTGCAACGGCTTTCTCTGCACATTGTAACAATAGATAACACAGGAATCCCAGATCGAGACGCTCCACATTCAAGTCGTTTCACTCAACCATAGAAGGCATGCGACAGCATTTATGTTCCTAGATGGTTTTTGCTGCCCTTTGCACAGAAAGGACAAACGATTATGCATATTGATTGGGCTGTGTCTCAAACAAAGAAGAAGTTATATTTGTATATTTGTAGGAGTTGCATCATATGTCTGTGATGTCAGTATTTAAAGAGTTTCCAACAGATTAGCTGCAAGCTGTACAGACAAACGTGCCCCAGTTCATTGCAACCCTATTTTTCTTTTTGTCAGGTGTGACATCACTTTGGAGGGCTCATTTCTCTGAATTGGATTATTCTTGGCCAGCAGCCTCTACAGGCCTACTAACCCTAGACGTGTTCCTCAATGGACACTCTCCTCAAGTCAGAGATCAGGTATTAGACAATGCATTTTGAATGCAGTTCATAATGAATGTCTCAGATATCCTACTTTAATATGAACTTGGGATTTAATTTCCAATTGGTTCCCAGGTTTTAAGATATTCTGCTTATAGTTTGTGCTGATCTGTATGGCATCATTTGTCCTGTGACCGGTTTCACAGTGAAGACTATTCACCACAATGCAGTTACTTTCCACATCTGTCAGACAAACTACAGTGTCCAACCAAACCTTGATGGGAGCCTCAATTCTCTCTGATGTTGGTAGCATTGTTCTTGAACTTAACAGCCCCCATATGAAAAGGGTAGATGTCTAATCTCATTCTTTTGACTGATCTGGACATGACAATAGAGCACATCATTAAATGGAGATTTTTCTGGACAAATGATCTATTACTGCTTACTGTTAATTAACAAATATCAGTTGTGTTTTTCTGTCAACATATTAGGCTTAACCCAGTAGCACAGTCCTGCCCACATTTACAACTGTGAAACAGATGCACTTGACATTTTGAGTGGTGTTGAAATCTTTCCTGTAACATTATTTGAAAAGCAGTGCTGATGAGGGTAACAGGTACTGGTCTAATATAACCTACTTATTCATCAGGCATATTGATAGTGGTTGGTTGGTTGTTTGAGTGTAGGCCATTTGTCACAGCTCTTCCCATGTAACTGAATGTCATTGTACTAGTCTCTGTTTTTGAAGGTCACAAGGAAAGGGAAAAAATCCTTAAGGAATAAGTGACCCAGTTGTTGCCTAGCACCCATATTGTAGCCCACACTAAGGAAAACAGACATGATTTAATAGAACAAAAGAATGAAAAACTAAAACCTACATGTACCTTTTTACAACATGTTTCTGTTTACATGTTTCTCAGTGTCTCAGTCTTGTATTCCTTATTGATGTTCTTAGCCATTTTTAGAAATTGGTAGCACCAGCACTCCCAGCTTGACCTAAAGGGCCTATTATTTTGGTCTCAATTTCTTAATGCAAGTTAGAGGTTATGTTCACAAATTAATATTTTAAGAGACTCCCCTTATTAACTTGAAGCTAAATGAAAGCTACTTATTGATATTGGGCTTTTTATGGTTACTTAAGAATAAAATGTATTTAGGCCCACAAGATAATGTTATGGTCCTCCTGATTGATATGGTTTCATGACTGTCTTGACAGGCTTTAACCATATAAAATCAGGATTGCTAGATAGTGGAAGAGAAACAAGGAACCTGAACTGTCCAAACTGGGCCAAAACAAGGTACTTCTTTTTGTCCAAAGACTAAACAGTGTTTTAAGTATAGCCTATTTAAACAGCTCATTTTATGAAGTTTTGATCAATACAGTCAAATGATAATTTTATTCATCATAATATTATCTTAGGCAACTGTTGTATTATTTTATGTCAATATTAAAGGCTGTTGGTATGACAGACTGACATAAATCCCTGCCTGTGATGCAATACTTCCAGTTCATACCGTTTATTAGGCCTACGGTTCCAGTCCAGGATTCTTTACATGTTGTATGATCTTTTTCCTTGTAAGTGGCTAGTCAGCGTCAACTCTGTTGTTCCATAGAACGCGTACCATGTTACTGCGGCGGCTCTGGTTTGATTCTAACCCCATGCCCTTTGCTGCATGCCATCCCTTCCCTCGCCCCCATCTTTCCTTTCTGTTTCTACTGTCACTGTTGAATAAAGCAGAAATGCCAATAAATTAATAAGTAAACGCTACTAGTCCTACAAATTTTATTCAAATTACACGAAAATGTCAACTAGTGGTCGACCGATATGGGTTTTTCAATAGCTGATGCCGATACTTAGAAAGAAAGTTTTTTCTTTTATTGCATTTGATAAAATACAACAATTTCATAATTACGGAGACTCACAACATGTATCTTATTTTCTTTAGTAGATCTGCACTCTTATTTTAAATCAACATCAAACAAACATTCAAATATCAAACAAAAATTTCTTGAAAATAAAAATAAGAA
>OMLF01037735.1:15733-30427 GCA_900302615.1 Holocentrus rufus | reverse complement strand
TTTTTTTTTTTTTTTTTTAAATTCAGTTGACGATTGCAGGATTGGCAAGTTTTTGTTAATTGGCCATGTGGGCATGGTTTTCGGCTAGTGCTGATTATGTCAAAATGACAGAAATCAGCCGGCTTAAACGGCCAGACTGATTTATCGATCTGCGGCTAATGGCAACACAGCATCTTCAGACCGTCCGCACCAGAATTACAAGAGGGATATTCATTTTATCAAAACTTGAGTCCACAGCGCTACTGTCCACTTACATTGCAATATTTTGCTTGCTAAAAAGTCCAGTCTGTTTCAAAATAAATGATTGTCTTCTGGAGTGAAAAGTTGCTCACTGTGTCAAATTTCATAATTTTATCTCAAAAACTGAATTTTCTACAGAATTTTGAATTTTGCTCCCATGCAGCACATTTTCCCCAATGTAAAACAGAGCATCTTTAAACAATCAGAATTGCAAAGACAGAATGATTAATCTCCATGTAGATGATACACAGAAACATTCACTATGTCTAGAGTATTTCTGCCATAGTTCAGATTTTATTTATGCATTTATTTATTTCTCTTTTTTTTTTTCTTTTTTTTTTTTGCATGAATTTGGTTTCCACACTAATATGAGCTTGGGCTGTTGACCTACAAAGTTGTCAGCAGCCAGTTCAGCTGTCTGCTCAGGTGGCACATCCAGTTAGTAGCCTGCCTGTGGTACTGAAGGTTGTGGGTTCAAGCCCTAGGTGGTGCAGTAAAGACACATTTGTGAGTCTTCTAACAGACATGTGGGATTCGTTATGCTGAAACTAACTGATGTTACTGCTATTGCTTAAGTTCCAAATTAGAGTTCAATTCCAAAGCCACTTTGAACCAAATATTATCCAGAAACATTTCTAATTTTACTTTTACAAATCTCTGTCTTCTTTTTGTCATCTTCTCATTTTCCCTCTTCATCTTCTCCTACTTTTTCCACCACTTCTCCACAACTACTGCCTGGCCTCGTCCCATCGCTGCGCAAAAGCTGTATTTTGTTGTGTAAAAGGTCTATAGCCTTTCTCTCTTGTTGCCTTCCTGATATGCCCTCTATTAACAGACATTCTTATTACAAATACATATTTTTTTACTCTGAATTATATGATATTATAGGAATGTGTGATAAACTACACTGTCACATATGAGCTGACAAAGGGACACAAAGAGAAACTAGCCCAATGAGAGTACATGACCTCAGCACAAAATTTTAAATTTGACTTGCTCACTTCTCAGGGAAGTGTGCAGAAGAGAATTCTTAGAATGCTCAATGATTTGATTATTCCAACCTCTTGCTTCTGTTGTTTAAATGTAT
The DNA here is from genome assembly GCA_900302615.1 of Holocentrus rufus. Lineage (NCBI taxonomy): Eukaryota > Metazoa > Chordata > Actinopteri > Holocentriformes > Holocentridae > Holocentrus > Holocentrus rufus. The sequence goes on along the minus strand of OMLF01037735.1, from coordinate 29,100 downwards.
ATGCTTTAAACTGAACATTTGTCAGCATTTTGAAAATGATCTCCAAATAACACGCTCTGTAACTGAAACTTATTTCTCATGACTTAAAAAATTATGAATCAAAGCTCAATTATGTGTATTTTCATCAAAACAGGTTTCTTGCACTTTAAGAGTTGGAAAAGCATAATTGTAAAACCCAGCAATGGCTGTTGTCTACATAGCACTGCTGTAGTTTGGACAGGAGATGTTGTGTTATGAAGGCAGTTTTGGCAGTTTAGAGAACACCCAAAACGTTCAGAGAAATGTTCACATCCATCAAGCTGGCCTGGAGTCAGAATTGGGGTTATTTTATGTCCCTCCTAATTACCTGCAGTTTTTTATATGTGGAGCTTGGTGAAATGTCTCTATTTGACTCTGTCATTTCTCTTTTTTGTCTTTTCATGGTCTTCTTACGTAACTACAGAGAAGAGGGGAGTGGTACCTCGGTAAGTCTTGCCTAAAAGAAGCTCAACAGCATAAATACCTGCTTTTACTTGAAACTGATTAACATGTTTTTAGGATACAGCCTGTATTTCTGATTTCACATTATATGGTTCAAAGAGGTCAGCTCACAGTCTTATTTGTGGTTTCTCCTTTATTGTAGGTCAAGGTAGAGGGCCTCTCCAAGGCAGCTCTTATCAAAAGCCTTTCTCCCAGAGTCATGCTGTCCAACCGTCTCTTGCCTAAAGGGACCAAGATGAAGGTGAACCTAGAAGAGCAGGGTCGTCAGAAAGTGTCCTTCAGCTTCTCGCAGACAAAGAAGTCCCTGCAGAGCCTGTACTTCATCCCTCCAAGCCCTGAGAAGTCTCTTGCTGAACCTCCTCCTGCCTTGCCACTGGCAACCTCTGTCCCGCAAGACAAAGTAGGGCAGAATACAGATAGCAAAACTGAGAAAAATCAGTCACCCATGGTGTCGACATCTATAGCAGAGACTCCTACTCAAACATCAGTTTCCTCGGCCCCTAAACCGAAAACGGACCTAGCAAAGATGCATTTCAAGAAGCAAATTCTTAGTTCCTCTGTTACTGAAGAGAAACCGACATCTAGCATCGTGTCACAGGAGCCACACTCTTCTGAGGTTTTGATGAAATCCTCGAGTAAAAGTGGAACGGAATTCCCTACACCCCAGCCTCAGAATAATATTAGTGACTGCCCCTCTGAGAATGCTCACTCAGAAACCTCTGAGACAAGGGTAACCCCTAGCCTCAAGAAGTCAACTAATTCCTCAGGAAAAGATGGAGAGAGTTCGAGCATCACTGAGCAGGATAATAAAGTATACAAAAGGAAAACTAGGTCCCAATCTGATAGCGTTCCCCATGGCTCAGAATCTGATGGCGATTCAGTCCACATGTCTTCCAACCATAAGTCCAGTGACTCCAAAAGTAAAGTGAAGTCAGACAGTAGAAGCAAGGAGGTAAAAAAGTCTTCCTCTGGGTCAAATGTTGAGGAAAAGGAAAAGAGTTCCTCTAAGCGGTCAGAGAACCGTGAAAGGTCATCTAGTTACTCAAAATCAGACCGTGATTCAAGACACACATCATTGCGCTCATCCCGTTCTGACAAAGATCGCAGAAGGTCCAGGTCTAGATCGCGGTCTAGATCAAGAGGCTCTCGGACAAGTTCATCCCACTCCAGATCAGAGAGATCCAGAGGTGATAGAGGGTCACGCTCAGATAGGTCATACTATCATGATTCTGACCGAAGGTCACACAGGAGCTCTCCACGCAGAGAGAGAAGAAGCTCTCGCTCCCGTACTGACAGAACCCGGGACAGTTCTGACTCTGAAGATGACCATAGGAAAAATCGGACAAGGACCAGTGACTCTAGTAGATCATCTACCCACTCAAGTTCTCAGAAAGACTCAAAATCATCTTCCTACTTGAAATCTGACAAAGACTCTAAATCTGTAAATTCTCCTCACTCTTCAGAGATGGATAAAAGAACACAATCTTCAAAATCTGAAAGGGCTTCAAAACGAACTTCAGACTCTGATTACCAACGCAAGAGCTCTCCTGAACATGAGTCTAGTTACCATAAATCAAGTACCCATCACAAGTCAGAGACCAGTCTCAAATCTACTCATTCAAGTCTGCACACCCAATCACAAACACATGAAAGAAGACGCCAAAAAAGCAGCTCCAGTGACTCTGAGGTAGATCATAAAAGCAAGTCACAGGTCCCTGATAGAAGCTCTGGTTCTGAGGATACCTGCAAAACCTCCCAAAAGAAAACCAGTAAGCCAGACTCAAAGCAGATGACCCCCTCTGAGGCTTCTGTGAAAACCAGTGGAATTGATAGACAATCGAAGGACACATTTCAAAGCCCAAGTAATTTATCAATACATTTAAATCCTGTCGAATCACACGCTCAGATTGAAAAAGAAAAGTCAGATTCTCAACCAGATGGTGCATGCCAGACAAAGGAGCAAGGCAACGATGTCAAGGAGATGGCCTCATCCCTTGATAAGAATTGCCAAGAACAATCTTCCAAGAGAGTAAAAGAAACAAACTCAAGTATTGAAAGTGAGAATAAAAAAGCCTCGCCTATAACCTCTCAGAATGTTTCAAGTGGAAGCCTGAAGCATGTAAAGGTTTCCCTGGAAAACATGGCCATTGTGAAGGATAGCCTTTGTTCTAATAATGTACCACATGTGGACTCTAATGCAGCTATGTTAAATGTATGCAATAATAATGATAGTGTATTATCTAGTCAGGACAAAACATTTGTTCAGTGTTCATTGGGGCCAAAATCCTTACTTGCTACAGCAGATTTAGATGTCACAGATCATGTTCAGCAGACTACTAATCCTGAGAATATTCAGTTGAATAAATATGTGATGATCAACATACAGCCATGCACAGACTTGTCACTAAAATCTGATTCATCACGTCTTGAATCTGAGAATCAGCTGACACATACAAGTGGACAGCAAAACACTAGTTCACTTAAGAAAGTCAGCAGTAATACAAAAAAGTCTCGATGGGATATTGTTGGGCAGGACACCTCAGACAGTGATAATTCACAAAAGGTACTTAGTGCAGAGAGTAAGCCTACTATTAAAAAAGTTATCTCTGTCAAAAAAATAGAATTTTCTAAGGACATCAGCCAGCAGGAGTTACCCGGAATAAAAGATGATATTAAGAGGGAAGCTGAGACACATTCCATAGTGGTGAAGCAGGAAGAGGTCTCTAAGCAGGAAGTCAGCTCCGAGTGCATATCAGTGAAAGGTGTATGCAAAGACCAAAGTGAGCCATCACAAGCAAGCACCAGGGATGACTGGTGCCAGGACGGCTTCAAGCCCACTGTTGCGCAAACCACAAACGTAGTTGAGCCTCTGTACATAAACAGTACATCACAAGAAATCGACAAAGTCACAAAGATGCAAAACTGGAATGGTGAAGGTCCAGAAGAAAAATCTAAGGAAAGTGCTCACAAGATCAAACCGGGTAAGAGAAAATCACTGAATCAGGATGGATCGGGAGGACAGAGTGAGGCTAGCGACAGTGACGACTCGGAGTATGACTCTGATTGCGGAGAGGCGATTAAACGATTGCACTCTGTAGTAGTAGTGCCAAAGAATTCTTCCCTAACATTGGATTCGCAGGACACAGGAGCCCCTTCATCCAGTCCAATGAGTAGCTCAGAGCTGCAGCATGCTAATCAAGCAGCTGACCTGAATATCAGTGAAGTCCCAACTCAAGTCAGTCCACAGAAAATGCAGGAAAGTGCTTTGGCTGCATGTGAGGAGACCAGTGGTGCATATGCTAATGTAAATGCATCACCACATGACAGCATGTTATGTCAATCCCAGAGCAATATGATTGATAGCACTAGTCAGTCAGAGGGTCCGCCTTACAAGACTACTTATAACAATGCCCCTGAAAGACCAAAGATTAGTGCAACAGTGAACCAGAGTTCTGCCAACAGCCTTGAGAGTTCCAGGCAGTCTGAACAAGGACACACACGGCATTATGTAAGTGGCAGAGATGGAAGGATGCACACCCATTACCAACATGATGACTTCTCCACTGCTGACAATCTCAACAACAAGAATGGATTTAGCCTGGGTTGGGATTTCTCACAGCCAGAGCAGCCCAGCAGTACATACCAGCAGCCTGATAGCAGTCATGGGCCACAGTTACTGAACTCTAAACAGACAGGAATCTCTCCACCTGGACAGGAATATGGGCAGAGTAATACCTCCTGGAACCACCAACCCTCAATCATGCAGACCAGTAGACAACCCTACCTCCATGTGCCTGAGCATTATCAGGATCCTGCAGGTGAAGTCCATCCTGACTCTCTAACAAATGACCATGAGGACGACAGTGGGGATAAAGCATTAAGTCTTAGTAAAACAGCAGTCGAGTGCAATGGACCTAATATTCTAGGGTCAACAAGCTTTGTCCAAGGTCATGAAATAAGCAGCAACAGCAGGGGCTCTGCCATGCCTGACCCCCCTAGAGAAGACAACCTCAGGCCCCACAGAGGAAGAGGGCCTCCCAAGAAAAGACGTCCAGAGATTGAGTCAGATTCAGACAATGAGGCAGAGCCCGGGCCTGCAGTCAAAAGGGAACGCCAAGGAGAACCTGATGTCTCTAAGGAAACACCTGTTAAGACTGAGATGCACCGTCCTTTACTTACTCTGCAGGACTTTCAAGATGCCAATAAATGGAGAGAGTTTGGCAAGACTAAAAAGATGCCCCCTTATTTTGACTTGATTGAGGAGAACCTGTATCTGACTGAGAGGTAAGGTGTTGTCCAGCTTGGTTCACATTAAATAAGTTATTGTTTGTACATATACCAAGTAATGAAATTTCTAAATATTCGACATAAGTTTTCAAAGCTGTTAAATTTTATTTACAGAAAAAAGAGCAAATCTCATCGAGATATCAAGAGAATGCAGTGTGAGTGCTCGGTGCTGTCCAGAGAAGAAAGGTCCCGTGGTGTGTTAGCTTGTGGGGAAGACTGCTTAAACCGACTGCTGATGATTGAGTGGTGAGTTGTTACATAACAGTAAAGCTGTGGCAGAACATGCAGAGACATCCACATCTGGTTTGCTATATCGGATTTACTGAATAAAAGAGTTTGAAGGGTTCCTGCATAGGTTGTGGAAATCTGGAAATATATTATGATGGTTTGATTCTTGGTCTTAAAAAGTTTGCAGATCACAAAATAGTATTTAAAAACCACAGAAAAATGTTGTTCAGTCCCAATATCCACACAACTACAGATTTTCTCTGGTTTTAGACTCAGTTACTTGATTTGTTGTTAAGATTTTAGTTATAGTGAAGAAATAATGACACGAACCGGAGCCGGACAGCAATGTATAAATCATCCATGTCTTCAAATATAGTCCAAAAATTAAAGTCTTGAAAGAATATGGAATTTTTAAATGAAAAATTCATAGGAATGTAGAATTTATGACACTATGAATAAACTATTTGAGCTACACTTCAGAAAGAAGCTAATTTCTTTCTTGTGTTCATGATAATGCTCTTTCTAGCTCATCACGGTGCCTGAATGGAGTGTACTGCTCAAACCGACGCTTTCAGATGAAACAACACGCAGACTTTGAAGTTATCCTCACTGAGGACAAGGGCTGGGGACTACGGGCAGCTAAGGACTTGTCTCCGTAAGCCTCTTCTTTTTATTTTTTTTTTATTTTTATTTTTTTAATATTTCCATTAAAAAAAACTTTTATTTACCCAAGGAAGACTTGCTGAGTTCGTATGCTCTTTTTCAGCAACGCCCTACTTCACATTCTCACAGTTGCACACATTCACACCCACAACTACTGTCTTCACTGTTGGCCACTGTGTAGCTCCACTGGAGCAGTTTGGGTTTAAATGCCTTGCTCAAGGGCACATCAGCTGAGGATTTTTAGGACGGGGAAAGCACTGTTCATCCATTCACTCCCACCCACATTTTTCCTGCTGGTCCAGGGGATCGAACCAATGACCTTCTGGTCACAAGCCCACTTCTCTATCTTTTAGGATACGGCTCTTAAACTTCTTCAAAATGACTTTTCATTATGAATGTATAAAAAGTTACATCCTAAAAGGAAATATGCACAGTGTGGATTAATGTTGAGGTTATGATTCATTCTAAAATCTTTGCTCACAAAGTAGTTGTGCATGACGAGAGATATGTGTTTTTTCAGCTGAACAATTTCAGGTTGACATGTAGCACACAGGAATGAAAGCCTTCACATATGCTAGTTATCAGTGTTCGTGTCATAGGTGTCATGGTGATAGCTGCACTTCATTTGTTTTTTTTTTCCATTTTAGAAATACATTTGTACTGGAATACTGTGGAGAGGTGTTGGACCACAAGGAATTCAAAACAAGGGTGAAAGAATACGCTCGCAACAAGAACATCCACTACTATTTCATGTCTCTAAAGAATAATGAGGTAAGTGTGGATATATGACATGTTATAAACAAATGATAAAATTTCACCTGTTCTTGGGTTTAATCATCAAGGTAAAGTGTTTTACAAAATAATTAACATTTCATTGTCTTTTCAGATCATTGATGCAACGCTGAAGGGTAATTGCTCTCGATTCATGAACCACAGCTGTGAACCCAACTGTGAGACCCAAAAGGTACATCAGTTAAATAAGACTCCCTCCAACTATACCAGGTTAGGTTACTTTACTGAAAGCTGTATAACATGATGATTTAAATCTCATTGCAGTGGACCGTCAATGGCCAACTGAGAGTTGGGTTTTTCACCACCAAGGCAGTCACTGCAGGAACTGAACTGACTTTTGATTACCAATTCCAGAGATATGGGTAAGTGTCTCTCGTTTGTTTTCCAGTCGGTACAGCTTTGTCTCCTATTAGAATTTTGCATTTTATTGCACAAATGAAAATATTTTAGTTCACATAATTGACTGTAGCAGAACACTGGTTATTTATCCTCTCATTGGTGGTTTAATCTTGGTTATTTCATCTCTCTCCTATTTTAACACACCAGCAAAGAGGCCCAGAAATGCTTCTGTGGAGCTCCCAGCTGCAGAGGCTTCCTGGGAGGGGAAAACAGGGTTAGTGTTCGGGCAGCTGGAGGGAAGATGAAGAAAGATCGTAGTCGAAAGAAGGATACAGTGAGCGCTCTCACTACGGTGAGTTCTTAAACTCATATTTGCAAATGCCTCTTTCAAGCATTTCTCTTGAGGCATTTTTATTAGACATTTTTATTTGTTTGACAACAGTTATTTGCAAAGGCAAAAATTTCCTCCAAGCTATGACCCGCAGTGATGTTGTTCAGGCATAACTTGGTCAGGTTTGAACAGGCATCAGGCTAATTGCTTTGAGAGCTACGGTGACTGGTCTCATCCATAAATAACACAGTGGAAACATAAAAGGCTGGTTATTTTAAAATCTCTTCCTATGCTAGTGGGCTGTGTCATTGCTTGTGCAGGAAACTGTTCTGGTTATCTGTGGGCCTGTGTTTGTAAATTGGCAAATGATTGAACTATATTTCATCCAGCATTTTCAATGAGCTAAAAGGAAGATCTGTTTGAGAGAGTCACACAGCTCACAGTCACTCAGTGCAATTAATGCAAATGATGGCAAACCATATTATGTAATAAGTGATACATATTTGACCAAATGTCTTGGGTTGTCTCCATGGTAGTTGCATCTACCTATCTGTCTGTCTATCTGTATCTAATCAGAATGTATAGTCTCAACTTGTGTCTATACCATTTTTTGACAATTTGACACATTTTTACACAACATATGATGTCACATTGTCCTTCCTCAGGTGGACGAAGAGCTGGAGGCACTATTGGAGAATGGAGAGGGCCTGTATGATGAGAAAGAAGTGGTGTCCCTATGCCGACTGATGGTCCGAGTGGAGACCATGGAGCAGAAACTTATCTGTCTCAAGCTCATTCAAGTAAAAAGATCTGGATTTTTCATGTGCTAAGCCTTAAATTATAGTTCACATAATTTTGTGAGATGATTTTGGCAGCGTGATGAGATATTTGTGTTGATTGTGTTGCACAGAATACTCAGAATCCATCATGCCTGAAGCAGTTCCTGGACCATCATGGTTTGTCGTTGCTGTGGATATTCATGGTGGAGCTCTCTGAAGCAAAGGGCAACAGCGCCAACAACATCAAACTGCAGTTTGAGGTGAGATTCATAATTGATCTCCCATTAAAATATCTGTATTATTCCCACAATGATTCCGGGTTTGATTCCGACCCGTGCCCTATGCTGCATGTCATCCCCTCACTCTTTCCCCTGTTCTACCTGTCTATCTCTACTGTCATTGTCGAATAAAGCAGAATGCCCCAAAATTATAATAAATAAATAAAAATATCTGTAACATGGTCAAATCACACTGAAATAACATGGAATTTTTATTCACGAGCCTTAATGATTTTACACACAGCCGTTTGCTGTATACTGATTACAGATTACCTTCTGTTCTGTTTACAGATTATGAAGACACTAGCGGTGCTACCCATCTCTACCAAGAACATGTTAGAGGAGAGCAGAGTCCTGACCTTCATTCAGAGATGGGCCCAGGCGCACACACTCCCACAGCCCGCTGAGATGGATGGGTACTCCAGTGAAAGCACATCCCGCGCTCAAACACCCCTCAACACCCCTGATGGCTCCTCCACCAAACTGGGACCAGAATTGGACAGCGACACCCCCAAACCGGCTGTGTACCGCCGCCTCAAAATCATCAGTGAAAACAGTCTGGACAGCGCGCTCTCTGATGCGAGCAAAGCATCCGATGGGAAGGAGGAGGAAGAAGAGGAGGATGACGAGGAGGAAGAAGATGAATCCTCACGTCCAGGGCTGCCTGAGGCCAAGCAGGTGAAGGCAGAGGTCGTGGTTGAAGCTGCAGATCCAGCAAAGGAACCAACAGAAGAGCCGGTGAAAGAGCCGAAGGCAGAGAAACAGGAAGAGGCAGGAATGAGTCCAAGCACCCAGGTCCAACCTGAACCAGAGGAGGCAAAAGATAAAACAGAGGAGTCGGGGGTAGAGGGGAAGGATGTTGACATGAAAGAGGACACGAGTGAGGGTCTTAAGGATACAATTAAGGAGCCAAAGGAGACCAGTGAAGAACAGAAAGAGAGTGTGGAGGAGCAAACCAGTCAGGCAGTGGAGGAGAAGACAGGGGTAGAAGAAGAGCCACAAATCACCGAAGCTGAAGAACCTGAGAGTCAGTCCGCCCCAATGGAAGTTAGTGATGCTCCATCTGAGCAGCCTGCAGAGAGTACGGAGCCCCAGGCTGAGACAAAAGAGGCTGAGAAAGCTCCCAGCAATGAGGAGCAACCTGGCGAAGCTACCACAGATGTTCCCCCCAGCTCCGAGACCCCAGAGGCCAGTATAGCCTCAGAAGCCACGGTGGCCCCCACGGAGCCCTCAGTGGTGGGAACTCCTTCTCAAGATGAGGAGGAGGGGGTCTCGGATGTAGAGAGTGAGAGGAGTCAGGAGCCCCAACTCAGTGCCGTGGACATCAGTGGCATGGCTGCCAGGCTCCTAGAAACCTGGAAGGACCTGAAGGTAAGGACAAGCAAACACGGTCCCATGCTCGAATACAGACTTGGATAAACATGAATTCGCATTTTTATTTCCTTCTTTTTCTTTTTGCAAGCTTTTTTTGTACCCTTAAGTTTGAAGTTAAATTTATGCTGTCCTTTTCAGGAGGTGTACAGAATACCAAAGAAAAGTCAGGTGGAGAAGGATGGAAATGGTAAGTCCATTACGATGCCTATTTTGTTTTCAGGTTCTTTCTGTATGGTTTTTGACTTAATTGATCCGTCTCCGCACAGACCGCAGCCGAGATCGAGACACAGCCCTGACGCCGCGCACCCCCTCTGGTAGCCGAGAACGTGAAAGGGAGCGTGAGAAGGAGAGGGAGCGCGACAGAGACAGAGACAGAGACCGGGACTACGACAGAGACAGGGATCGAGACTGGGACCGAGAACGAGACCGAGACCGGGATAGGGAGCGAGAGCGGGACCGGGACCGCGACCGCGATCGAGGTTCTGACAAAACTCCTCGCAGTATGGAGCGGCGGAGAAGACGCTCCACTTCTCCACCTTCATCCTACGAGAGAAGTAGCCGACGCACTGAGGAACGGTAAGAACGTCTTACTGTTGGACGATTGTATATTATAAGATTGATTTGCCGGAATTATAGAAGGATTTGTCATTAAACTAGAGTCTCTTTCTTGGGGTTTTTAGGTTTGACCCATCCAACAGCAACAAGACACCAAGAGCCGCTGGTGGAAAAGACCGCAACAAGCTCTCCACAGAGGAACGCAGGAAATTGTTTGAACAGGAGGTTGCTCAGCGGGAAGCCCAGAAGCAACAGCAACTTCAGCAGCAGCAGCTCCAGACTATGACTTACGACGCCACACTAGCCTATGCCACTAGTCCTGGCTTCATCACCTACCCTCCCGGATACCCCATCCAGACCTTTGTGGACCCCACCAACCCCAACGCAGGCAAGGTATTGCTGCCTACCCCTGCAGTGGAGCCTATGGTAGCCACCATGAACTATGAACAGACTCCTCCCCAGCCTCTTATCTCAGAGCTTGGACTGCCCTCCCCCTCATCCACTTCCCAGGCCCCCCCGGTCGCGAATCTCTCACAGCACATCACCACCAACCCTCTGGAACTCGCCCCCGGCACCCCCCAGCAGTACGCCCAGCCAGCTGTAGCAGCCCAGGACACGGGGGTGGCCGTCCTCTCTGTCCCTGCCCAGGCGGCCCCTCAGGTGCCGGGGCAGCAGAGCTACACCACCCTGTGGGACCCCACCACCCAGCAGGCCGTCACCGTGCAGACCCAGCCGGCGCAACAGTACGCTGCAGCGCCAGCACAGGCTCAGACACAGACGGCCATTTATTATCAAGGCCAGCCATGCCAAACCATCTACAGCATCCCCACCGCCTACCCTCAGGCAAACACTCCTGTCATACAGGTAGAGCTGCACAAACCGTGCACTATTTTGTAGTCGTTTGCTGTTGTAAGAAAAATACCTTTCATGGATTTCTTGAATTCTGACGTGATTGTACTGTGTTTCTGAAGGCTTACACTGAGCCCACTGCCAGCTACCTGCATGGTCAGCCCGTCTATACCGGCCACCAGCAGGGAGTGGTGGTGCAGCAGGGTGGCACCGTCACCACCATTGTCACATCCCAAACTGTCCAGCAGGTAACAGACATACAGTGCCTCCATTTTTTTAGCATTATGGATCAAGAAGAATCTGTGCTTGAATTCTGACAGCTAACTAAAGAGAAAGATTTTCAGGAATATGTTGTATTCTGATACATGTGGTTTTGAGGCGGCCTATACCTCATTCTGCCCACCAGGGGGAGCAAGTGTCACATATATGAAAATGATGAAATGCATTGGTGCCTTTGTAGTGTGAGGCCATTCAGTGACAAATTAGCATTTAAAATGGGATTAAGGATAGACAGGTCTTGATTTAATCTGTCTTAAAAGTATTTTATATTTGGGTAGCCTTTTCTAAGCACTATTAAAAATGACAATCTTATACAGGTATTAATTATAATCAGTATTAAACATCTAGTTTCAGTGATTTAGGCTCTTTCTCCTAGAAGAGTCAGGGGCTGTTGTAGGTACTTTTGAAGCAAAGTGAAACTGACAAGCTGTTGATTCCTTGTTTTCTAATCCCTCGCTCCTCTTCAGGAAATGATTGTACCCAACAATGTGATAGACTTGCCTCCTCCCTCTCCGCCCAAACCCAAAACCATTGTCCTACCTCCCAGTTGGAAAGTGGCTCGAGACCCTGAAGGCAAGATTTACTACTACCACGTCGTCACGAGGTTGGTATCGCCTGTGTATGTGTGTATGTGGCCTGGTGTCTCAGTAACGCCCCTGTACATGTATCTGTTTTACATTCTTTCTCTTTCTCTGCACGTCAGGCAAACACAGTGGGACCCCCCAACCTGGGAAGGGAGCAGTGACAATACCAGCATAGACCATGAATCTGAGATGGACCTGGGAACTCCCACCTACGACGAGAACCCCTCCAAGGTTAGTTTTGGCTTTCGTAGCACTTTCTAGGGACAAGCCAGTGCTTTGTGTGCACTTCTCTGTGCAGCACAGGTGTAATGTTTTATTGTTTGACTAATGTAAGATTTGTAAAGTTGCAACAGTGCAAAATACACCCGCGTTACCTCATCTGGCAGTGTGAAATGATCCTCTGTCTTTTTCCGTTTGGTTCCCAGAATGTTTGTGCTTGGATGCAAAACATGATTATAGTGTTTGTTCCCTGGAGTAATTGAAGATGCTGCACAAGTGATTACTTTCAGCTGTGACCCAGGTCTGGAAGAAAAAAAAAGAAGTAAAAAAGAAAAAACTTGAGCATGTTACCATATAGCGTTCAATGAACTTTACAACTCAGATGGCAGCTCATCATACCTTTAAAAAGACTTCATCAGAACCTGCATGTGGAAATGAAGGTTTTAAGGGAGAATTCACTGTAACCCTAACACCATCACGCCGCCCCCTCAGCTGTCTGTCCCTTAGCCCCTAGGCGGCCAGGGGAGGGGTGGCTCAGCTCATCTCCTCTTCCTCTGCCTCGTTTGTTTTCCCTCTTCATCTTTATCCTGCCTTTGATGATAATGGAAGCCATCTGGGAGAGCTTGCATTCGTTTATTTGCGGTTTCTTGTTTTAGAGTCTTAACTATGTAAGTGGCCCTTTTGTCTCTGAGATCAATTTTTAGAAGATGTAACAAAAAAAAAAATATGAGAAAGCATGTAACAGAACTGAGATAGAGAGATTTCTTTTTTGTTTTCCCACCGAGAACAGCTACGAGGTCATGGACCATTTCCTGCCGTGTGTTTAGATAGCGGCTGTGTCTGCATCCAGGTCCTGAAATTATTCCCCGTGCCCTTCACTTTGCAAACCATTCTGTTTCGCCCCTTTCTAGATTCCTCTTCCTGGCACTGGACTCAGTGGGCATAATGCCTGTCATGGGTGTGGAGATATATGTGTGAATCCTTTGTGCATGCCTTTGATCCTCACCACTCTGTTGTGGGCATATGCAGTCAGCTGTAGCCTGCCTTGCCTTTGTTGTTGAGGGTCTGGGGCCAGAGGGAGCATCCTGGCAGGATATACCCAGTCTGTGTGGCTCCTGTTAAAGTGACCAGGTGCTGTTTGTTGCCCCACTGACCTTGATAGCTGTCCTGCAGCCAGATGCCATTTTTGATTGAGCTAGCATGACCAGAACAGTCTGACATAACACTATTTCATCTGCAGAATGTCAGTATGCCAAAGCTGGATTTTTCTGAATATGAAACGGTGAGATTGTGTGCCATTTATAGCTGAGAAAATACTTTTTTCAAAGCG
>OMLF01037729.1:0-14972 GCA_900302615.1 Holocentrus rufus | reverse complement strand
TGGTTTTGCACGCTCTTTAGTGAGTCCTCAGAAGAAGAGTCAACTGGGGACAGGGAGGAGGAGACTGGTGCTCATGATGAAGTCACTACCGCCAAGACAGAGATCCCTAGTGGACAGGCCTCAAACACACAGACTGGTAAGAGATGAATAAACAAACGCACACACACACACACACATACACCAACATGCACCAAACGCACGCACACACACATACACCAACATGCAGCTTGTTCAAATTTAAGTGGGAAAATGGCTGCTAGGTTGAATACTGTTTGCACTTGCTTTATCTCTCCCTTAGCTCTAACACTACCAAGCGTGATGCAGCCAGGTGTTTGAAGGAAGACACACACTGATCAGATTTTCATCAGACACGGGCTTACACAGAACTGGGTTAAAATAAAAAGTTTACTCCACACTACATGCTCTTCTTGCATGTAGACACTGTGGCTCTTTGCTGATGTCAGTATTTCGTGAATCTCTTTTCCCCCTCTGAACTGTTTCCATGAGGACGTGGGCAAACCGGAAGTGAGTGAACTCCACATTCTTTGGCAGTACGACTCGACTTCCCTTTTCCTGCCTCCAGTCTCGGCTGAGGCCAACAGCATTTTGTTTTTGACTCTGACATTCTTTCCTCTTTCAGTCATCGGTGCTGAGCACCTGGTTACAGTTTTGAGAGTAATTTTGTTTGTTTCATTTTGATGATCATATGAAAATTCTTCCATTTTGAGTAAGGGAAAGAGGATTTAAAGTTCCTCGAGGAAAAGACAGAAAGTTGGTACATTTTAAATGCTAAATGGATTATTTTGTTTGGGTAGTTGCACAATAACACCTACTAAAATCAGTTTTCAGTCCCTAGAAATATTTTGAAGTCCCCATGTAAAACTAAGACAACAGAACAGGACACCATAAGTTTCTTGTGTTGGTAGAGTTTTTATTGAAGAAAACTGTTTGCTTGTTTGCCGAGTGACTATGGTCTGTGTCCATATTTATGCGACTAAATATGTTTCCTTCAAGGCCTAATTTAAAAAATTTCATGGTCTGCATAGTAAATTTAACAATGAAATTAAATGGACTTGACTATCTGAGGAAAAACTTCAGCCAGCCACCCTCTCGGTATTGATGGTCACAGTTCAGTTGGAGAGTGAAACCTCCCCACCCTCACTGTGTATCTTGTGTGGCTGACCTCCGCACCATGGCAGAGGCCATAGATCAGGCTCGCTCAGTGCCCTGTGGTGGTTTAAAGCTGTAATATGGTGCCAGAGATTGTGTGGCATCTCCCCTGCTGTGACAAATACCAAATGGTGGGTGCAGCTCTCATAGAGATTAGAGCTAACAAAGAGGCTGCATTGCTAAGTTTGGTTCGGCACATTTTCTTGCATGAGAGAAGAAGTGAAAACGTGAAATCTTCCAATAAGCATGAGGTCATTTCTCTGAATGCTTATTTAAGCAAGACACTAAGCTTCCTCTAATGTAAAAATTGATTATCTGGTTTGCACTCATAACAAGTTTCTGTAAATGTCAAGTTCCTGGGTTGCCATGCACAGTATATCAGTTTAAAACCAAACAAAATCGAACCAATCTTAAATGCTTTTCCGTTCTCTTCTTTTCTTCCAGTGAACGCCCGGCGCCCAGACTCCCTGTCCATCCCGGCAGCGGGGGAGCCGGGTCTGTGGACGTCCCAGGGCAACGGCGAGGTGAAGCTGAGGATGGGGGAGTCAGGCCTGGCCGCTGAGCCCCCTTTGACCGTCCACCAGATGTTCACCTCAGCCGTGGAGCGCTTCGGCGACTGCACCGCACTGAGCTGGAAGGAGGGCGAGCAGCAGAGGACTCTGACCTACAAGGACTACTACCAGACCTGCCGCACCGCCGCCAAGAGCTTCCTCAAGGTAAAATAGAGGCAGAGACAAAAGAGAGGCTGACAAAAACCATTTCGTTTCTCCCCCAGTGAAGCTGACTTATCTAGTATACACAATGGAATATTGATTCAAATATAAAAGAGGCAAAAATGTCCACAGTTCTCCCACTTATTGTTTACTCTGTTTCTAGGAAAATATGAAGGATGATAGCATGCCCTTATTCAGCAGAATAAGTATTAAGTCACATAAAAAATCCAGTTTATCCGGTTTTTAATCTATACATTTTGGGGAAAATTTTTGGAATATCATCCTGTTATGTAACCATCCTCTCTAGTTGTAATCTTTATTGATGCTGTAGATACTGTATCTCTACACATCTTTGGCCTCAGCATTCACAGTAATAAAATACAGCACACAGGGTGATTGTTGGTTCATGGGTAGCTCTTATGAAATTTGATTTGCGTGTGCAATGTTTGAAATGTAAGTATGTTCTTTCAGATGTATCACTCATTGCTTGTACAGTATAATGAGTTCACAGCTTATCAGCTAATATAGGGCTGGTTGGTAATAAGGTTTTGTTGGCATTACAAGCAGTAAAACAAGACCTTGACAGTTCTGGATTTGCCAGGTTCAAGACTGTAAAGCTTTCTGTCACACAGCACAGCTCAATTAGATCATATCTCCTCAGGTCAGCTTCATTCCAATAAACATAAGGTACATTACTTTTTATTTAAAAACCAAGAATGTCAAGAATGAAGGTCTATAAAAGTGTGTGCTGTTTACAGAGAAACACACCTGTTGTCGTCGTTCCCTCACAGTTCGCCTCCAGAAGGTCAAACATTTCTGCTTCGGTTTAAACAAGAAGTTTTGTTGTCATTTTTTGTTTCTTCGCCGCGTGCCAGTGGGTTTAACTTCCTGGCAGGTCGGTCTCCTCAACACGCGACACAGTGCGGCAGTGTGAGGTTGAAATGTCGGCCGTGTGGGAGGCAGCTCAGGACAAGCCTCAGCTGTAAATACAGGACAGGGCACGCGATTGTTTATTGTGAAACCCAACACTGTCCGTCACCATGGGGACAAAAAGACTCACTGACACTCAGTGGGGGGCATGTTTGAGCATAAACACACACACACACACTTGTCATACTGGCTTTCACATGTCTGTCCATACGTGCACACACAAACAAACTGCCCTGAACCTGATGCCCTCTCACACACTCACACGCTTGTGGCCTACAGTTGTTGGAGGCACGTGGTGCAAAGTTTCATGCTGGCAGTGGTATCCTATCCTTCTCTGCCTTTTTCACACACTCTCCTTACACCTTAAAGACACTCACAGTTTGGGCAGGAACAGGATATTATATTTCCAACTGCACAAACTGAGGTTCAGATATCACACCTTATGCTGTTTCCACTGCAGTTATAAAAAGGCTTCATAAGTTATTTAAAAGCTCATCACAGCTCAAACTTGGTATCGGGTTGGCCATATGACGCATTGGTCTTGCGCACATTTTGCTGAACATCTGTTGCCACAGTAACCAGCTGCAGAGAAAATGTGCCTCAGCGTGCTATGATCTCTCTGTGGATCTGCATTTTTACCACTTTCAGAAGTTGAGACTAACTCGGTGTTAGATTAGCCACCATGCCTTTTTGAAATCATACTCTAGGTTTTGAAAGGGTTTCATAAGCCCAAGGGACCATTTTTTTTCTCAGCGCACATAGGGATGTGCAGTTCTTCAGTTTAAGTTAAAACCACATAGAAAAATTACATTTTCTCCCAACAACAGTGTTATAAAAGTAGTGTGTTTCTCAGATTTGTGTTTAAAATGAAAGAAAATGAATGGTCTAATCACGAGCGATTGTCCCATATCCAAGAAGGTCCCGTATGAACTGAACGCCTGTCTGCCAAAGAAAATAAATTGTATGAATTGGAGATAGAACACTCTTCCAAATATTTTGCTATATAAGTGGTACATCCAAATATTACTAATAGTATATTTAACTACGTGTATGTTTGTTTTCCTGCAGCTTGGTCTGGAGCGCTACCACGGCGTCGGCATCCTGGGCTTCAACTCCTCTGAGTGGTTCATCTCTGACATCGGTGCCATTTTGGCAGGGTAAGTAACTGCTGGTGTCTGTCATGACTTTGTTTGTATAACTGTCTGTGACGGGTTGAATGTTCGCCTGTTCAAATTTCCAGCTGTGTGCGCGCAAATGTGCATGTCTTTCATAGTCAGACGGACGAGTCCAAGACGTGAAATGTGAGTGAGCCAGAGCATTACGCTAGTCAACCTCAAGTTCAGCACGTAGCCTGTTGGCGTAGAGACAAGCTCACTGATGGATTACCACAGTGAAGTAAACACAGTGCTGGTGAACTGGTTGATGATTATATCACAGTATCACTGAGGATTTCCTGTATAGTTCTGAGATTCATTAGATGTAGGGTTATTTTTTTTACAGTTCACTGTTCAGATTAAAAAACATAACATGTGGTAGCCCATTCTGCACCGCATGATTTGGTGGTAATTTTCATCAGGAGGGCCTTAACAGTATGGTGAGTGTATACAGTTTTTAGGTGGACCCAGCAGTGTAAATGCCATGCTAAAATTTAGTCAATGAGATGTAAACAACCAAGAAAGGATAACAAGAACATAATTGAGTCTATCTTGGAGCCCAGCACAGTGGAACAAATGAGGAACTCAGCCCGCTGATTAGACAAGGCCAGCTTTGCCCCGTGATCGCACAACTGAGCCATGTCATCAAGCATCTGTCATGTGGCATCAAACCGCAATCGCTCGCTTTCTCACCCCGCGTGCCTAATCTGAGCGGCGATACAGCGGTTTCGCGCAGTAGTCCGCGCGAGCGAGAAGCGAGGCGGCGCAGCGTGAATGTCCCGGCTCCCACGCCCACTCTCTGCTCTGCTCAGCGCTGATGCATGACAGTAAGAATGTGTTGAAACTGGGAGCTGTCAAACCAGTCCAGACGAGAGAAATTGCTGTAGAATTTCTTCGATCGGGAGTCGTGCCAAACATGTCACGATGTACGAAAGCAAAAGAACAGTTGAATCGAGTGTTTTGACTGACCGCCTGTTGGAAGGGCTGCCAGTTTATACGCTGCTATTCATGCTTGATCGCTGTAGTGCTCATCTGCCCCTGTCAGGGAATTCCCAGCGTACACACTCATCCTCTCTGTCTTACAAACACATCAGACATGGAGTGAAACTAGCAGGGTCATGATCCCTTTAGCTAGTTATTGCTGAGACCAATGATATAATGTTGTGATCCAAATGCAGCTGTAAATGTAGATACAAAAGAGTTCAGACAAGTCAAGGTTTGATCAGCATTGAGAGGTGGTGTGATGTGGGTGGATGTGCAACACCAACTCTCATTGCTGAGCCTCCTGGAAATGTTGTGGGCCAGCTTTAAATATCTGTAAAGGGAGGTTCCCACTAGCTAATTTAACTGGCATGCTACCTGGTGTCATTCACCTTTTTCTTTAGAAATCCAAGCCAAGTTTCTTCATAAACACCTCCTCAAAACAGCAACAAAAGAGTATTGTTCAAGAAAGACGCGCTGCAGGATCACAGTCATGATTGATCACTGTCTCCTCAGTCTGACCCTCTCTTGTCTGTTGCAGCGGTTTTGCTGTCGGCATCTACACCACCAACTCTCCCGAGGCGTGCCAGTATGTGGCCGAGAACTGCAAGGCCAACGTGATTGTAGTGGAGAACCACAAACAGCTGCAGAAGATTCTCCAGGTGAGCTAAGAGTGGGCTGCAAAACACATTTCAGTTCTGTCGGTCACTGAGTTTGAGACAAACAATGCTCACCATTATTCCCTCTCAGAGATGTGATCAGGACCACAATAAAACTGGGGACAAAAAGGAAAAATTGCTGGCGCTGCAAGCCAGATGCAAACATTCACCCTAGCATTTTTATTGTCTTGATTTTGCGTATTTTGTTTTTGTTCCATTTTGTTATGTTTGCTCATCCTGAGCTCTGACATGCAATGACTGTCCCATTCTGTCAGGTCTTTTTCAAGCTTTCCTGCATTTCTTTTCATTCAATTTTTTCCCTCATCATTACGGGTCTAAGTTTGGTATTTTCTAATTTGTTTTCATTTATTGTTTCAAACTGGGTATTGGGAGAAGCTATTTGAGACTGTAGTACTTGACTGTGTCCCATGACAAATGAATAAAGGTTTTATGTTTTCCATAATCCTGACCAAAAAAAAAAGCTGCAAGTATTCATGCAAGAGATCTAATATTGAAGAGCTGGAGAGACTTGCAAGACCTGCTAAAACATTAGCCCTTTTTGTCGTATAATACTGTATCTCTTAGCAGTACTAAACCTCAATACTGTTGACTACCAGTCTTTTGGATTATTTTGTTGACTGTTGCTAAATGTCTGTGTACTCATACAAATGCATTGTGTTTTTTCATAATTTGTCACAGATTCAAGACCAGCTGCCACACTTGAAAGCCATTGTCCAGTACAAAGATGCACTCAAAGAGAAGAGACCAAATCTTTACACAGTAAGGACACAAACTGTTTAAGACATGGGCCCATTACACAAATGAGAAGGCTTGTTTCTAGGTTTTGTATTGGGTTTTGGTTCCTGAGATATACCTCCTAAGTCATTTAAAGAATCACCAGTAGAATCATCAGTTCAAGAGTTTTATTTTTTTCCTCATTATTATCTTTGTGTATCGTAGTGGGCTGAGTTTATGGAGCTTGGACGTGACGAGCCGGACGCCGTCCTCGACGAGATCATCGCCAGCCAGAAGCCCAATCAGTGCTGCACGCTCATCTACACCTCAGGAACCACAGGCCAGCCCAAAGGCGTCATGCTCAGCCATGACAATGTAAGTTAACATGACGCGTATTTTAACTGTGAGCTTAGAACAAGGCACAGGTGCAGTTGAATGGTATAGACAACACCATGAGAAGACTGCAGCACATACCGACATGTTACACAGCTGATTCAACTGGTTTCTCAGATGTGTCTTGAGGCGCGGAGACATGAATCAGAAAAATGGCTTAAACAAGGAAGAGGAGTTCAACTTTAGAACCCTTGTTGAAGATATTTAACAAGCTTAGTTAGTCCTTTTAAACAGCAGGCTGGGTAACTTTGGCATAGATATGATTCCTTGTTTTGATAAATCTATGCTTCAGTCTTGTCAAAGGTCACTTTTATAAAGTATAAAGATATCCAGCACCTTTGATTGGGGGCCCTGTGGTCATATACAGCATTTCAGTGGCTGCTATCCAAAATCCGCCTTGGTTATACCTGATTTTACGTGTGTGATGAAACGTCTCTGCAGATTTTTTTTTCCTCACACAATTCAACCTTAACCTCCGTCCTCCCTCCCTCCCTGTAGCTGACATGGACAGCGTTCGCCACCAGCCGCCACGTGCGCCTGACAGACGCCACCCAGGCCCAGGAGTCAGTGGTCAGCTACCTGCCCCTCAGCCACATCGCAGCTCAGATGGTCGACATCTGGGTCACCATGAAAGTCGGAGGGGCCACCTACTTCGCCCAGCCAGACGCCCTCAAGGTGAGGCTCGGTGTTTTCTGCATGTGTAGAACACCCCAGGCTTTTACAGTTTATTGATCACTGTCTACGTCTTTTTTGTTGTTAAGTTAAAGTTTTGTTTTTTAAATGTCTATGCATCCTAGTGTCCTCATTATAACAAACACATCAGCAGCCAGTACAATCGTGCAGCAGATAAAACCACCAACCTGTCAAATGATTCCTCCGTAATTCCTCCTTTCCTGGGACTCTTTGGTGCTTTTCTGTGGTTTCAAAATGTGACTGACATGCCGAGTTATCTCTCGGGAGCAATTTGTTCCCAGGCCATCTTTATCATCATCACAGGCCTCTACTCTCCAATTATCACAAATCGCATGAAATCTAATTAGCAGAAACAGATTTTGGTGCAGTTTATATCCTGAGGGTGGACACATGGGCATATTACACAAATTTAAAAAAGAGGCCTCTTTGTTGCAGGGGTATGTGTTGGGTCTTTGGCATTTGACAGTAGCCTCTCTTTATAAGACAGGATTTTCCATGTTGACATCAGCCTCACTAATTGCATCACGTTGCAGCTGCAAATGCTCATGGTCTTTTATCAATTCTTCACACACACATACACGCACACAATAAAGGCTGACATTCTCTGTTTGGTCTTCCAGGGCTCTCTAGTAAACACCCTGAAGGAGGTGCGTCCCACAGCCTTCATGGGCGTGCCACGGGTCTGGGAGAAGATGCAGGAGAAGATGAAGTCTGTTGGCGCCAAGTCGTCCACTGTGCGCAGGAAAGTCGCTGCCTGGGCCAAAGATGTGGGACTGCAGACAAATCTCACCAAGATGAACCAGTATGTACACGTTAAAAAAAAAACTCTGTATTTGGACCTCACCTGATGTTTTTATTCAGTTTACAAAAGCTTTACAATTCATTTTTGAATTTCCTTTCTGAACCATATTGATGTTGACACTGATACAAAAAAAAACTCTTTTCTCTCTCCTTTACTCTTATTTCTTCTCCCAGCTCTTTAATCTTATTTTACTTCAGAATAAGAGCGTGCACTGAATGTCCTAAAATATAAAAGCAATGATCTTGTGTTCCTCATTGTTTATGTACCGGACAATTGATATTGTTCAGCCTTGAAAAACCAACTCAGCATGCACATTCACTCACACTTCCTCCCTTTGCTCGCTCCTCAGAAACGGAGCAGCTGGCCGCACGCCGCTCAATTATCGCGTGGCCAAGAAGCTGGTGTTCAAAAAGGTGCGTAAAGCCCTGGGCCTGGACCGCTGCAACAAGTGCTACACAGGCGCCGCACCCATCACCAAAGACACCCTGGAGTTCTTCCTCAGCCTGGATATTCCTGTGTACGAGCTGTACGGCATGAGCGAGAGCACCGGACCTCACACCATCTCCCTGCCCGACGCCTTCAGGCTCACTAGGTAGCTGCTCCTCTCCCCTCCAGACTCTGATATTCAGTGACAGTCAAATCTGAGCTCACCCAACCAGTTCAGTACATTTTTTTTCTCTCAATAATAACACAACTTTCCCCCGCAGCTGTGGGAAGGAGATCCCAGGGTGCAAAACGAAGCTGCACAACCCTGACGAGGAGGGCAACGGCGAGATCTGCTTCTGGGGTCGCCACGTCTTCATGGGTTACCTCAACATGGCCGACAAGACGGAGGAGGCTCTGGACGCAGACGGCTGGCTGCACTCAGGCGACCTGGGCAAACATGATAAGAATGGCTTCCTCTTCATCACTGGCAGAATCAAAGGTAAGCCGCACGGCATACAAGCGTTGGGAGTGACATCATCTCCAATTAGTGCCCTGCCCTCCTCAAAGCAAAACATTGAAGTCCTGCTAGCTGCAGGAGCAATGTTCTGTTACTAAACCTGTATTGAGACTCAGTTATTTAACCTGTGTGTGTGTGTGTATGTGTGTGTGTGATTGCAGAGCTCATCATCACAGCAGGAGGAGAGAACATCCCTCCGGTGCCCATCGAGGATGCCGTGAAGGAAGCTGTGCCGCTCATCAGCAACGCCATGCTGATCGGAGACAAGAGGAAGTTCCTGTCCATGCTGCTCACCATTAAGGCAAGTCTCTATTACCGTAATGAATCTTAATAATAGAGCAGTTCAAGGGCAGCAGGGCAGGGTGGTGTGTAGGCAGACTGTTCTCTAACTGGACGAACCAATTTCAAGTATCTGAATGATACTTCAAGATGAAAGAGAATCCTTCTTTTGAATGCACATCTACTGGGATGATGTCACTTCATGTCTTTATCTACGGGTCTGTCCCCCTGGCTCTAAATGGGGATGTATGACACAAATATCCTCTGCCAAATACCAGACCAGCAGTCATGGTAAAGAGCCTGCAAGCTATTTGTTTAGAGGAAGGATGATCTGGGGTGTGATAAGAGCAGGAGGATGCAACAGGTTATGCAACAGATACAATATCAGACAGAGAAGTGACTATGACAGATGTAATTGGTTAGCGATACTGTATCAGAGACATGCACATTGTATACACAAACAGCTCCATGCGTGGTTAACATCTTATCTTTATTACTTTTTTATCTAATCACAGAGAGAGGCTACAAGTCCATCTTAACTGATGGTATGATGTCAGCAGGGAAGGAGATAGCAAAATGAGATTTGTATCAGAAGAGAAAAGCAGAACGCTTGATTCTTTTACAGTTTCTTTTCAGAGACTGCCACCTGCTGGATTGTTTGATCAACTGCAACACAGTGAACATAGACTCCACTTTGAATTTTGGAGTTAGTAATGCTCCAAACAGTTATTGCATGGACAAGGAAATAATAATTGAATGTTGGTAAATAAAACATCATATTTTGTATTTTGTTTTTGCAGTGCCAGGTGAACGGGGAGTCGGGCGCCCCAGAGGACGAGCTCACACAAGAGGCTGTGGATCTGTGCAAGAAGCTGGGCAGCAGTGCCACGCGAGTCTCTGAGATCTCGGGCGGCCGAGACCGCGTGGTCCACACTGCCATCCAGGAGGGAATCAACATTGTCAACGAGAAGGCCACCTCCAATGCCCAGCGCATCCAGAAGTGGATTGTTCTAGACAAGGACTTCTCAATCACTGGAGGAGAGCTGGGTGAGTGGGATGGGAGCACCAGGTGTGCTGGGTAGCAGAGTACAGAGGCCACATAGCAGAAACTCTAAAAACCTGTTGCACCTCACCAAAGAATTCAAAGATTCCTAGCTTTTGAGGCAGCATAGCCTTAAGGCATCCTAACTTTCTCACAGTCTTTGTGGTCCTGCAATGTTAAACTTCAGCTGAAACCCTATCACTGAACTCAGACTGGTACACTTTGGCAATACCTAGTTAGATTGTGGTCTCACAACAAAAGTTGAGTTTAACATGCTTATCTATTGTTACAGGTTAAGATTTGCAGTGCGGCTAGCATTTCGCTGTAAACAATGTGGAGGAAACTTCAACAAAACATGAGCAATGGCAAAAATAGATCATTGTTCATGAATGAATGCAACACTGTAGCATTATTATTGGGTTGTTTTAAAGAAGTACAGCCATTGATTAATGATATTGACATAATAGGTGCACGGTACTACGGTACTTTTATCAGCTTTGCTAAAATATGGGAAAGAAAGGCCAGACTTGGTTACCCCTGAATAACCCCTGGAGTTTGATTTCAACAGGTAGGATGTTGTAGAAATCTAGAAAAAAATAAATGATAAATTTAGGATTTAGACCAAATGTGGACCAAGGATTAGTATTTCTCATGAGACAGTTCACAGCCACACTCTGAATTGCTTGTCTCTGACAGAGTCTGTGTTCAGTAGGAACTAGAGAAAAGTAAATAGCATTCAGCAATAAATCTACCTTAAATCTGTCTTAAATGTGAGGTCAGGAACAGTACCGATTTGTCAAATGGAAAAATGTGGTAGGAACAAGCTAGCTGGACCAGTAGGAAATGAAAGGGCCTTATTGTCTAACCATTTCCCTCTACTGTGGTTTCCATAAGGATTTTACTGTAGTTTGCATATCTGTGTACTGTTTCAGTAGCAGAATTTAAAGAAAAAACAATGCAAAGGATAAGAATGATTGGGTTTAGATGGCTTTAACAATACCATGAGTATCAGTCTCAGTGTTAGTATCAGTATTAAGTGGTTGTGCGTCTGTCCTGAAGGTCCCACCATGAAGCTGAAGAGGCCGGTGGTCATGAAGATGTACAAGGAGCAGATTGAAAACTTCTACAAGGAGGTGGCGACTCCCAGCACCCCCGACAACCCCCTGCCTCCGAAATAGAGCCGCATGGGACAGTTGAGTCCCCTTCGCCTGCACCGGAGGGATCAGAGAGTCACCAGGGAAGACACGATGCTGACAGGACTGATTTCTGATATGCACACATTACCCTCACACACATACACTCATCCATTTTCACAGATACACTCCACCTCATGGATCCTCCAACACCCTGTTAGCATTTCTCTCCTGTACAAAGATGATTTGGTAACTTTTCCTTTTTGGTGGTTGGGTTTTGTTTACATTTGTGGGTGTTGTACAAAAAAAGAAAGCAAAGCAAATCCACAAGAAGCCATTGTAAAATAGCTTTGTGCTTTTGAAGAAGGTGATTTCAGCTATTTATTTGTATTTCTGTAATGAACAATAATATCCAATAGATGAAGGAGCCACAGGTCTATGTATGAAGAGTCATTGTTTATTGTACTGTAATACTTGAGCGATAACATGACAGAATCCAAAAACACGTCTATAGGACATGGTAGCATTTAGGAATAATGAATGTTGATATTTATTTAATGGTTTCAGTTTGCCAAAGTCAACGTTTTACTTTTACTGGGCCAAATGAGCTTTGGATGTGAAGAAATTGTTATAAAACCACTTGATATCAAATTTAGGGATCACATCCGATTTTATTGGCCTTATCATTGTTTGTTTTTTATTTTATTTTTTTATTTTTTTTTTTTATTTTATTTTATTTTTGTCGATTTCTGTTCTTGGTCTGTCCAAATACTCCATAAAGCTGTTCTGCAATGACTGTACAAAGATGGTCGAGGTAAATGCAGTTGTAAAGATGAACTGATATCTGGGGGCTACAACCACACTATCTCATAGTTTAGCATTCAAATTATGTTCTTTAAACTGTGAAACAGTGTCATTTAAGCCATATATATATATATATATTGTAAGTCATGCTTTTTTGTAACCTATTCATCTGTGTGTATGCAGATTTTTTTTTCGTGCTGACTCAGCACAGCCTACGCACTTGCCTGGTCCTGTTGAAATGTTTTTCTAACAGTTCTTCCATGTGTAGAATTGCTGTGATTTTGTGAAATACTGTAAATATGTTTTGCGTACCTCTGCTTCATCTCTCTTGTTGTCTTTATTTTTTTTGTGGGTTGAATGGTCTCTCAGCGAATCATCAGCTGTTTGTTGAGCAGCCCAGAATTCTTATGCATCATTTTTGCATGCATAGATGGAGAGAGCGTAACTGGAACAGGATATGTACATACAGTATGTTCGATCTTAGGTTCATGGCAGACATATCAGCTGAGTTATAATAGTCCTTATTGCTGCTTTTGCCACACCTATGCATCAGATTCAGACATTTTCAAATGCTCAAGATTTTGGTACCATGACCAAATGTCACATGGCTCATTGACAACATTTCACAAGGAGTCACATTCCAAAATAAAAGATCTTGAGGAAGTAAAAGGTGAATATGTCACCTGTTATTGCAATCCAAAGAGCTGATTCCTGCATATGTAGCAACAGTAAATGTACATAATGCTTATTCTATGTGTTTGTATCCTCATAGTGCAAAATGAAGGCGGGTATGGCTCAAAGCAGCTGAACTTCAGGATAAACATTAGAGCAAACACAAGCCTGCATGGCCGATTATGTAATTGAGGCCTATATATAATGGTGTTTAATGGGGAAATGACGGTGAGACTTAGCACTATGTCTGGGGTGGACAAGCTCTTTGCTATTTTTAATTATTCTTGCTAAATATTTCAACTGTTCAAGTTCCTGGTCCATAGAGGGTGAAGACTGTCACCTACAGGAAGTCAGCATGCTGTAACATGATGACTTTTACGACTGGGAACAGCTGAAAAACTTAATGTTTTTACAATATGGACACAGTCTCATAAACGTACCATGGAACTGAGATATCCTTTCATTTAATTACAGCACTTTGTGATTTTACTATGGGAGCTTTTTAAATATAGTTATGGTAAACCTGCAGAAGCCCAGCCTACAGAACCAGTGAGAGCTCACAACACCCTAGACTGGTTTTACCTGACCCTAATAAGACACAAGCCTTTGTTGTAAAGAGTATCAGGGTGGGAAGATGGAAATATGCATGTCGCTACTAGAGAAAAGCCGGGCAGGCCTGTTTCCGCTCAGAGCCTGCAGAAATATGAATGTTCTGTGTGTGCGTGTGTGTGTGTAATAAAAGTTAAATACTCTGATATGTGGAGTGTTTCTGTCTGAATGCATTCTCTCTCTGTGCTCCTTTGAAATGGAAATAAACATTTAGTGCAGTGCATCATCACATCAAGGTTGAAACAGTATTAACACACAAGGTAATGCAATTTACCTGCTGAGGTGGAGCTGAAGTGCTAAAACTACATCTGTGCTGCTCTCTTAAACTAAAGGGAATTGGATCAAGTCACCTTAAAATACTTTGTGATCCTCCTTAACCTGGCCAGCTTCAGATCCCTATTTATACAGATTGTTTAAATCCCATAAACCCTAAATAACCCTGCTGATAACACTGATACTCACAATCAAGCAGACTCTCATTAAGCACAACTTGTCACAGAATAATACATGTACTCCAGGAGGTCAGAATGCAGCAGAGCTCTCTGGATCCTGGTCATTTTCTCACCATACAGAGCTGAATGTTAACTGTGTCACAGCACACTATTTATTTTGGCTGTTTATTGGCCGTTGCCGATAAATGTCCCCACTAATAGTGACATTTCATCAATAGATTGTCCATGCATCGTGACTATTATTGCCTGGTGCACTGCTTGTCCTTTTAACCCCGCAGACGGCAGGACATCAGTGACCCTGATATGAACCTAACATGAACCCTCCACATCGGGTCACTCACAGGTCAATGACAGGACACACAGGAACGACAGTACTCAATGACTTTATTAATAATATGATTGCAAAATAAAAAATAACATTAAAATAACATTTTTGTCCTTGTTAACAACTTGCATCGTATGGCCACATGGTGGCATTGTAATGCCAAGCTTTTAAAAATACCAAATCGCATTGTTCTTCTGCCATCCAGTTCATTTGTTCGGCCCATTATGGTAGCAATCAACCACATATATGAAACACGTTTTGGACTTCCCCTCCCTTTCCCGTCCCGAACCCAACTCCAACCCTCACCTCCAAAAATAAAATTAAGGAAAGAAAAAAAAAAATTAAACCTTGATAAATACAGGCAACCCTGTCCCCTGTCACAGACACATTTTGACAACCACTGACACAGGAAACGTCCCATCTGCACATGCCCCCTCCCCACCCCCCCATCCCCATATTCCTCACAGCATCTGGAGAGGAAAC
>OMLF01037727.1:0-16192 GCA_900302615.1 Holocentrus rufus | reverse complement strand
TCCCCCCCTCCTCCCCTCTCCTCTCTCTCGCTCTCTCTCTCTCTCTCTCTCTCTCTCTCTCTCTCTCTGTCAGTCGGTCCGATCCTGGTGGTGGAGCCCAGGCCCGTGACGGTGGACGTGGACTCTGACGTCACGCTGAACTGCAAGTGGTCTGGAAACCCTCCGCTCACACTTACCTGGACCAAGAAAGGCTCCAGCATGGTGAGAACAAACCATCAAAACCATCAGAACCATCAGAACCATCAGAACCACCCTTTAACCTCTGAGCCTTAAGTCAAGTAAAGAACCCCTAAATCCAGAGCAGTCTTCACTGCAATAAATTTATAACAGGGCAGTGCTGAAATCCATCAAGTTCAAAGATTTGTGATAAGACTTGTGTATTGGATGTGTATCTACATGCTTCAGTTCTTGTTTTTATGACTTGGCTGCACAATGAATTTTTTTCTAGTGAGTTAATGAAGACGACCTTACCTTAACACTGGATACTGATTCAGAGAAATAAGCAATATGTAACATTGGTACAGTTATCTTGCATGCAGTGCATTGGGCCAGTGACTGTATGCAATATGAAAATTGCATTGCTCTAAATTTCCTGCAATATAATAAAAATCCAGTCAGTGACTACCTGCCCATAAGGGCAAATTAATTGAAATTGTAGCCGTTTTTGCAGAACAATTTATATTGCAGTTGTTTTAAGTAAGTGGTCAAATTTAAAAAAGATTTAGAAAAATGTCTCAACTCAATTCTTCAAAAAATGAAATCTGTGATGTATTTAGTGCATGTGTGCAGACAAGGAAGGCAACATTAAAGTGCCAAATTTCAGCACGTTGTTTGGCATTCTCTTTCTTTACAGAGAGAGAAAGAGAGAGCAGTTCACACAGGGATAAGCCCCCTTCTCCTCAGACTGAAAGCAAATGTAATAGAAAACCCCAATCCCAACCTTTATGAATGTCTAAGACCCAGACTCCATAAATGTTTCCTTAGTTGTAAAGCAGACTGTTAGGAGTGAGACGTCGTCTTCATATCCTAAATCTTTAATTCATGCCTAACGAGTTAAGAAAGGCTCCAGGAAAAACTAATGGAGCCTGCTGTGAAAATCAACATGTTTTATGAATTAAATATAGATCTCCCTCCCTCTTTTTAACATCTCTCCTCTTCTCTCTCTAATGTCTGTCTGCC
This sequence comes from Holocentrus rufus, assembly GCA_900302615.1. Classification (NCBI taxonomy): domain Eukaryota; kingdom Metazoa; phylum Chordata; class Actinopteri; order Holocentriformes; family Holocentridae; genus Holocentrus; species Holocentrus rufus. The sequence goes on along the minus strand of OMLF01037727.1, from coordinate 15,013 downwards.
TCCCCTCTCTACCTTGGAAACCTACTACCGTGTTTGTTTTTATTCATGGGCGCCTGGCTGGTGTTTGTGTGTGTATTTATGTGTGCCTGTGTGCTTGTGTATATGTGTATCTCTATGTGTGTGTATGTGCATCCAGGTGCTCAGCAACAACAACCAGCTTTACTTGAAGTCCGTGAGCCAGGCGGATGCAGGACAGTACGTCTGCAAAGCCATCGTCCCCCGGATCGGAGTGGGAGAGACCGAGGTCACGCTCACTGTCAACGGTCAGCTGACATCCAGTCACTCTGCAGTCACTCTGACAGACTGAGACTGAACATGTCACCGGGGCTGAAACGATTTGTCGAATAATTCAGTGGTTTCTAAGTGGGGTCCGGCGAGCCCCAGGGGTCCCTGAGGGGCTCCCAGGTTTAATTAACAGTTTAAATTCAATATCATTTATTTCAGTAGAAAATGTTACAATTGTGTGATTATTTTAACACTGTGTTTCAGTCACACTGATTTAAATCTATTGGTCAGTGTTCATGTAAACCATTTAATATTTAACACAAGGCAAAATATTTTTCATATCAGGGTCCCTATGTCAAAATTACTTACATGGAGGTCTGCAGACACCCAAAGTCCACTTTGGGTGTCTGCAAGATGAAAAAGTTTGGACGCCCCTGGAGTAATCAATTAATCGATCATAATTTCAACCACTGATTAATCATTTTTTGTTGTTAATCAAGTAAAAATCTCTTCACTAAGATCAGTGAAATCATAAGATTGTCTGACTTTTCTCTGTTCATATCGTTATAAAATCAGTATTTGGGTTTTTTTTGGCTGCTGGTCAGACTAAGAAAGCAAATTTGAAGCCATCGCTTTGGGCTGCTAACTTCCCATGAGCACTAGTCATCGTTTTAGACACTTTACAGACCAAATAAATAAATTTAAATTTCTTTAAAGGTGTCCCATGTAGGATTTTTAAGAATACAACTATCACTGTCAAAATATTGGCAATACTTTGGTGTAATTACTGTGAACAAATGAGATCGTGGTCGAGATGATCTTTTGCTTCTGTCTCATTCCACTGGTATTGTTCGTCAAAAGACTACATTTCCCATAAACCCTGTTGCTTCATGTCACAAGGATGATGTTACTTGTTTAGTCAAAACTTTTCTCTATGGTTTAAATGATGAAGATGATCATGTGGGAATTTATTTTTCCATCATATTTTACCATTTCATTCGTTTGATCTCCCACTGTAAGCTTCTCTTATGGTTTGTGCTGGAAAAAAACAGCTGTTTTGTGCCGTAAAGCAATACAAAAAGCGTATTTCCCCTCTAAATCCAGGGGACACAGGTGCCAGTGTAGAGTCTCTTCTGCTTAGAGATAACTAAACTACTGTCTCAGCATTAATGTGGTAATTATGTATTAATGCTAAAATGCTACATGTTGCACCTTTAAATAATAAAACTTTATGGTCCATTACAATAATCATCCTCCTCTCTCTCTCTCTCTTTCTCGCTCGCCCAGGCCCTCCCATCATCTCCAGTGATCCGGTCCAGTACGCTGTCAGAGGCGAGAGAGGGGAGATCAAGTGTTACATCGCCAGCACCCCTCCGCCCGACAAAATCGTGAGTCCGCCCTCTGAAGTGTGCACCTTTTAATCTGCTGCAGCGTCTTTTTTTTTTTTTTGTTCCAACACCAAAGACAAAGTGGCACCTATTCACCTCCTGTTGGCTCAGGTGTAAACATGCATAATGATCAGCTTTGAACTCCGGCGATGAATTTATTTTCTGTTTTCACGCTCTTTTACCTGCTTAATTACTGAAAATCGCCTGGAGCAGCGGTCTCCAACCATGTGCCACTGAGACCCGTGTGCATGTAGATTTTAATCCCAGCCAAACAAAAACTCAGTTCCTCCTCCCAGGCTGAGATTGTGCTGATCGGTGAAATCAGCTGGTGCAGTATCTCTTTGGAAGGAAAACCTGTGTACAAAAAAGGAGAGACTTACTGTACAAATATCCCAGTGAAAATGTTTACCAGGTGTTAGCAGCTTGCAAGGATTTAAAAAAAAAAAAAAAAAAAAGACAAATGCAGCTTCCAACGTTTCAGTTTTTGGAAGTAACATAAAACAGTTTGAGAAAAACGTGAAAGCATTTGCAGCACCGTGTTGCATTCCCCCATTTTTATGATTCCTTTTTAATGAAAACCTGCGTGCAGTCGGTGCTCGGTGGCATATGGTTTGAGATCTCTGGCCTCCAGGCTCAACATATTTACTATTTTACAAAACAAATGCATTTATTATGAGCCTTAAAGAATACATTTTAGCAGATTTTTTCACTGTCCCATCCACCCCGGGTTGGAAATCATGCATCTACAGAGTATCATATATCTCTGTTTATCATGCTGCATTACACTTTGTAGTAGCTGCTGGCTCACGTACCTGAAGCTCTTGGCCGGCCCTCGCTTTATACAAGAAGAAAAAAAAAATATATGTTGGTATTTATTTTAAGACACTGCAAGGCAAAATTCTCTCTTATATCTCCAACCTTTTATCTTATCCCTCAAGTAACTACAGAAGTCTTCCAGAAGTGCACTCAGAGCTCGGTAAAACCACCTTTTCTGTCCATGCACCTTGAGCGTGGAACCAACAACTCAAATCTGGCAACATTAACCCCCTTTAAACACATTTAAAAACACCTTAAAGAAGCTCTAAAGGAAGCTTGTACTTGTTCCACATCGCCTTGATTTATTATTGACTTGGTGTGGAGTGTGTTATGGACTTATCTCTTTTAACAGCCTTTTCATTGTTTTGTGTGAGTGAGTGTTAATGTAGATTTCTGTTGTATCTCCATGAGACCTTCATGGATAAATAAAGGATAAATAAATAAATATTGCACCAAACATCCTTATGGAAAATTTGAATCCTTGGCGTGTCTAGAAAAATATATCCAGGGTCAGAGAGTCAATAAAACTGTCTCCTCCTGCTGCAGGTGTTATTAAGACGCCCTTGGGCAAGGCACTGTTCTGCTGGGCAGCTGGCAGGTGGAGCAGGGTTGGGCAGTTATGGGATAAATGTTGTTATTCATTTACAGATGCTAATCAAAATATTCAACTTATAGGAATTAGTAGCAGAACGCAAATGGCCGACAGTAAAGCAGTAAATACAACTGAGAAAGTCTAAATATTTGGTTGTGCTTTAAATTCAAAACATTACAATCTTTAATTAATGATTGGTAGTAATCAGAGTTGAGTACTGTTATGAGGTCGGTTAAATGTTTGACCTTTTTAGATTATCAGACATAATAAGCTACATTACTTTAATGAAGCAGTCAAAACAGCTTCATTACGTTTTAAATTCTGTGTAGTTGTATGAAAGTGAAGCAAGACGTTAATGAAACATCGCATGTTTACAGCAGCAAACCTTAACTGGCTAAATAAAGATTTAAAAAAAAATAATCTCCATTAGTCTTCATTGTTTATTTTGAGCTTTGGCAGGATGGAAATTGGTCTGATCCTCCTGCGTGGGCTCTGTCATTCATCCATTCAGTGATACAGTACACTGGATGTCATAAATACAAATCAATAAAAGACTGTAGGTGTCTAAGTCAGTGGTTTTCAAAGTGGGGTCTGGGAACCACCCGGGGTCCCTGAAGGCCTTACAGGTGGTCCTCAATGAGGAACTGTTTAATTTTACTGTAATTTAATTCAGTCTCACCACTCTGAATCATCGTCAGTCTTTTCATATCAGGACCACTCGGGCAAAATCACTTCAGATGGGGGTCTGAGGCTTTATGAAAGTCAACTTGGGCGTCTGGAGCAGGAAAAAGTTTGAAAAGCCCTGATAAAAGTGGCAAAATGAAAAAAAACCAAAAAAAAAAACACAATGGCCGCAAATCACAGCAAAGAGCTGAAAAATGGAAATGTACCAGTTATGACATTTGCGTTTGAAAGCTATAATAAGACAAAAAAGTGCAGGGAGGGATGAGATGAGATTGAAATGAGAGGGAGAAGGGGGGAGAGAGACGGAGGGAGAGTAAAATTCTGTACCTTTCAGCGTCAATTATCCAATTGTGGAGCGCCGACATGACAGAAATCAGAGCTTTTAGAAAGCCTCAGCCCCCTGCCGCACTCACACGGAGCTCCGAGCGTATAATGTGATACGACATTATAGTCCCGGCTTAATGCAGAGACACAAGGACTTATGAAATATGGAGCACGACGCTGTGTGTGTGTGTGTGTGTGTGTGTGTGTGTGTGAAGGATGTAATGAAAGAGAGGCTGAGAAGGAGAGTCCGAAAGAGAGAAATGTTTCAAGAAAGAGTGATTTTTTATGCCAAATAGACGCAGATTGTGATGGATGAAAGGGAGAAAAAAATTAAATAATTTGTGAACAATTTAGGATTTTTCTTTCTTTTTTTTTTTATCTGACCTCATCTTCATCAGGTTTGCTATTTCATTTTTTTCCCAGCCAGGTTAAAAGGTACATTAGCACAACATAAGGGTCTATGTATATTTGATATCGGCATCCTTCATATTTAATAACTCCAAATTTCTACCTCAGCAGATTTCAAATAGAAAGACCTACTTGACTCTTTATTGCTTGTGTGTGTGTATGTGTGTGTGTCTGTCTTCTGATTTCCATCTTCCATCTCCCCCTGACAATAAAGAGGCTATATTATTTAAAATATATTTCCTTTTCAGGTCCGTTTTAGTGTCTTAACACCAGTCCATTTGTTTACTGAATGTTTATGAGTGTGTGTGTTTGTTTGAGTGTGTGTGTGTGAGTGTGCTGTGCTCATTACCATATAAGATGAGATAAGGTCAAATTAACATTATTGATCCCTGAGGGGAAATCAGGTCACTGCAGCAGTTAAGAGCGGGACAGAGATAAAAATCCAACAAATTACACATATTGAAGATTAAAGCCGCCTCCGTCACATCAACACACAGATTTACCGGCTCGTCAGGCAGCTTGTTGACCGTTAACAGATGTATAGATCAACAAATGTTTGTATTGATCTTTAAATAGTTGAAATACTTCCTGATATATGGACTAGATTGTTTTTGAGTGGAGGATTAATATTGAAGACAAAGAGCTTTATGTGAATTTGTGTGTATATCTAAGTAGTGGTGAAATAATTAGTTGATTAACTGGTTGGTTGATTGACAGAAAATGAATCGATTATGATTTAAGTAATCAAATTAATCATTATTAGTCAATTAGCAAGTTAAAAAAACACTTGCTGGTTACATAAATTGCTTTTTCTGTTTCATATCATTATAAAAATCAATACTTTTTTTCTTATTTTAATTTTTTTTGTCATTATTTGACAGACAAAATGATCAATTAATTAGTTGAGAAAATAATTAATAGATTAATCAGCAGTGAAAGTAATTGTTCGTTGCAGCCCTAATAGTACGTAGCTGCACTGTGTTTTTTTTCTGTATCCTCAAGTCGTGTCCTAAAGGCACAGGAAGATGTTAGTATTCACCTCGACGCGGGAAGTGTGTTATTTGTCCCGCCCTCCTCCCTCTCACTTAATCAAGTTCCCACCCCAACACCTGTCACTCATCTTGATGAGCCGTTTGCCAACCCGTCTATCCCGAGGCTGAGGCTGCCTGGCATCCACAGAGCCTGAAAGCCAGGAGGAGACGACAAACTGAGGCGCGCTGAAAGGAAACAAGAGTCTCGTCTCCTGCGTGGTTCGCTGCGCCGCTCGGTCTCTTCTTCCTGCTTCCTGTTGTGGCTCTGACTTCCCTTTATCTGATGACCGACCACGTCCATATGACACGCCCACGATAAATGATGCACCCCCCAACACCTCCCCAGCATCGTTGCCAGTTTCAGATTAACCCAGACAGAGATTGATAATGTAGAGTATGTCCAAATATGTCCGATTTATTCACTGATATTTCAAAGTGAAAATCCATGTTGCATACCTTGTATACCTTAAAATTCAGTTTATTGGAGCAAAATATGTTTGTGCATCTTCTCTCTTTGTCATTTTTCTTACTTTATTACTTCTTTTACTTTTACTTACTTCTATTACTTACATCACGAGGCAGTGATAATAAGGCTGAAAAAGAAAGAAAAGTAAAAAAAAAACAACAACTAGTCAGCAACACAAAAAAACATGATTTTCACCGTCTTTGAATTAGTACATTTTGAAACTGTATTTTGGGGTGGCACTGAACCATTTTCATTCATGACTGAAATATTTATTCTCTCATTCGACCATTTTCCATCACAGTGATGCACATGGCAGCTGTATACCTGTCCAATCACATGAGATTAATGCACGCTCATATATTATGGCAAACCGCCTTAAAACACTCACTTTGCTTTGTCATCTGTTTACATTTTAACCTTTTAGCAGCTGCTGAAATCCAGAGTGATTCTTAGCAGGTGCAGAAGAACAAACTCCAGTCCTAAGATCGCCAATGTTGCAAGAAGTAGTAAAGAGTGCAAAGAACACATCCAAACTCTGACAATATGTCTGTGAGCCAAGATGGATTATATGCATTATGAGAAAAAAAAAAGAATAAGGAGCTTAGATACTGCTGATTGATTCTGGTTAAACTTAGAGGAATAATGCATCTCATCACAATGTTTTCACATTTTCAAAATTACACTTTTGGGTGAAGTGGGGAGCTACGTTGTTTGTTCACCCATGTGTCACGTACAATATGTCAAACACCACTGATGGAATTTGACGAATCTTGGAGGAAGTGATGCATCTCACCACATTCATCTGCCATTTTCAATCTTTTGTTTTCCGCACAAGTTGGCTCAAAGGAGCGCTGCGGTTGCATGTCAAAATAAGGTGGCATGTTTGTTACTGATTGGCGCCCAGATTGACTGCATCATTCATGTGGGATGACATGTTTACTGTTGCCTTGTTCGAAATCAGAGCAAATTAGAGTGAGTCGAGGGAGAAGATACGGCGGGGAGGGTGTGATTCAGAGGGGAGAAGGTGATGTGAGGTACTTCTGGAGGAGATGAAGCTGCGTGCTTTTTAACCAGGGTCAGAAATTAACGAGGGCTTGAGGCAAAAATGTGCCTTGAATGTTTATAAAATGCTTGTTAAATTAAAAACAAGGGGGCAAAAATGTCCCAGATAATTAGAAGTCGCCTTTTTTTGCAGTTCACCCTGCTCACATTTTCTGAGTCAAGTTGTCAATTATTCCTGCGTGAATGTGACTTCTGTCCCCCGTGGGCCACCGTAGGTGATTTGTGGGCCTCTGGGTGAGAAAAATGGAGCGATTATTGATCAGAAAACAACCCAGTACACAGCCTGAGGCAGTAGAAAATGTTTTTGAATCTTAATGGTACAAATTGAGTGTTTATTTGCCAGTATGCAAAGCGAATGTGTTATTTTATAGGTATAACATTGCCCCAGAAAAAAAGGCAAAAAATGCCCCGAGGGCGTTTTTTCGGCGGGACTTATTTGGAAAAATCCGAGTAAGTTGTTTAAAAATGTGTTTTACAGGTTTGGGCGTGGAAGGAGAACGTGTGGGAGAAGGAGAAGGGGACCCTGATGGAGAGGTACACCGTGGAGCAGAGCAAACCGCCGTCCCAGGGCGGCGCCGTGCTCTCCACCCTCACCATCAACAACGTCATGGAGTCCGACTTCCACTCGCCCTACAACTGCACCGCCTGGAACTCCTTCGGGCCGGGCACCATGATCATCACCCTGGAGGAGAAAGGTACAGGAGCACGCGTCTTGTCACCTTTAGGAGCAGGCTGAAGGTTTGAAGGGCAGACTTGTGTCATGTTTAAGTGAGTTTGACTTTAATTTTTCAACTTTTGATCAAGTAAAAATGGTCAAGCTGTGTTTACCTGTGCAGCGGGGCAGCATTACTGACATGGGCCTCAGTCCTCCAGTCCTCCAGGGTTCCCAAATCACCAGGAGCCTGGATCATTCACTTTCTTAATTTGTGGTTCAGAGTCCATCAACGTCTTTAAAATCTGAGGCATTCTCTAAGTATTTGGGCCTTTTCTAGGGGTTACTGTTACTACATGATGAAGAGTTTGACACCAAATGGAAAAAAGCAAAAGCAAATATTAAAGAACTGTCCCATCACAGGTGTAGAAATCTAAATTATCCAGATAAAGTTCACCCAACAGCTGCTCATATGCATGTGTGAATAAGAAGAAATTTTAAGATTTTAGTCAACAAGACAAAATAAATGTTTGCTCTTGTTTCCATGCATTGTAGGAAGAGGGAGCAGAAAGACGCATCTCCTCACATTCATTTTGTTTAGGGGGAAGTTTTTAGAGTAATTGACAAATGTAAAGGGCCTTTCCAGTTCGGTTTATTCACATATTTATCATTTCATTTGTGAGCCTGGCGGAAGGGGGCCCACATGAAGTTTGAGCCCTGGGGCCACGTGGTCCTATGATCCGGCCCTGCTGTGCAGGACAGTTTGCTTCTGTTTTAATGTTGTGAGTCTGCTCCACTTGTCCTGAGGAAACTAGTCGAAGTTAAAGTTAAAGTTGTTATAGAAAATTATATTAGAGCACGATGCAGGGATCTTAGGATAAGGGTACCATAAGGGTTTTACAAAATGTTGCCTTTAAATGAAATGTACCATTTTCTCCACACACAGAAACCAACATTTCTCAAATGTTGGGAAAAAGAATTTTGTTGAAAAGAATTGTTTTGTTTCCAAACTAACAGTCCAAGGCAAAACTGCTCAGTGAAAATAATGGATCAGATTAATACTCAGTATCAGTTGATACTTAAAGTTTTGTACTTGGTGTTGGTATCTGCATCGAAAAACTGGCATCTGTGCGTCCCTAAAACCCTGTCAGTTGTTCCATATCTGTCTCTTATTCCTGGAGCTGAAAAATTTTGCAGGCTTTTCGGAAATCAACTGAAATTGCTTCAAAAGAGAGCCTGGATTTGTCTTTTCATGTACAACAACAGTATTCTTATCCCTTGTCGGACTGTTATTCCTTGTCCCCGTTCCCAGCCCTCTGAGTTCCAGAGCCGCAGAGCGCTCAGTAAGGACAAAATCAGATTTACGCTCGCATGTCGCCGTGACAATGAGCCGACAGCTGTCCCTCAACCCCGACCCTCTCGCTCTGTGTTTGTTTCAGAGATTGTTCCAGTGGGAATTATAGCTGGTGGGACGGTGGGATCCTCCATTCTGCTGCTTATGTTTCTACTGGCGCTCGCCTTCTTCCTCTACCGCCAACGCAAAGGCAGTGAGTGCACACAGTGGTTCTCTATTGTGTGTGTGTGTGTGTTTTGTGCGTGTGCGCGCAGGCACGGGCACAAATGTGTCTATCAGTCTTCCTTTCATCCCCTCTCCCTATCTGTCATCCTGCCACTCCACGTTAGAAGAATGAAACTCACACCAGCCAATACAGCGTTTTATTCAAATGAGATTAATGAATATTCATATAATATGGCAAACTGCCTTAAAACGCCTACTGTACGTTTCTCTTTTGATTCTACTGACACGGAATTGTATCGATTTTTTTTGTACGCCTTATTTATATGCTGCTCATATACTAGATTAAGTACATAAATAACAGCACGGAAAACAAGAGCGTTTAAAGGTGAATAGTATTTAATTTATGAATCCCTATATGTTATTCCTACAGCCTAGGGGAGTCCAATTAGTATTTATGAACACAAACCACTCTTCCCCAAAGCCAGAAATGGGAGAACTAACATTTGAACATGTGGTGTCATCAAGTGGTTTAATCTGGAGCTGCTCCATAGCGAATGAAGACTGGGGAAAGACAATGAAGGTGACTGGGAGAGTCCCCAGGGGGATTTTCTGGGGATAAGAGTACATTTTCTGGTTCAGAGCTGATAACACTACTGTAGAAAAAAAAAAAACTCATTTGGAAATAGAAACTCAAACAAACACTGTGTGGCTCCGTATAACCAGTTTTTCATTTGTTGCGGATGCAGCTCGCAGGTTTCAATTTTACTTTTCTGGTTGCAGGGAGAGAGAGAGAGAGAGAGAGAGAGAGTTGTTTACTGTACGTTCGCAAATATTGATTGGACTTTCCTGGTGTAGAAAACAGAGATATATGAATAAAACCCAGCAGCATTATCATTTAAAGCAGCACTAGGCAGGAGTTTTATGTAGAAATACACCCTGCATCTCAGCCAAAATCACATTATTTGGCTTCGCTAGTGAAAAGCTTCCCATCCCCATTGATTTGGACGACGTGGCTCTGCCCAAATCATCATTAATTACCGTCGTCAGCCCGCAGTGTGAGCAGAGGTCGTGTTTTTCTTCCAGGTCACCGCGGGGTCACCCTTGGCAAGCCAGACATCAAGGTGGAGACGGTGAACAAGGAGACCCACAGCCTGGAGGAGGAGGCGGCTAGCGTCTCCACGGCAACCCGTATGGTCAAGGCCATGTACTCCGTGAGTAGACACCCATCTGAGTCACCGGGGGCCGTGCAGCGGAGGCGTATGGGTCACTGGCCTTAAATATAGAGATACTGAGACACAAAGGGCGACATGGGAGGAAGATACAATTACACACACACACACACACTACACACAGAGAAAAACAAACACATGCATATGAAAGTACATGCATGCACACACATACTCACATTCACACACATTAAAGGACCATACTGTTTTTTGCATATTTTAGCCCAGTTACTACACTGCACACGTTACATAATATCCATTTTCCAAAGCTTACCATGCATTTTTAGTTATTTAATATAAACTGAACCCTATTTTTTTTCTCATTTCTTCTTCTCTTAACAATCATTAATCAGTTTACAAGTCAAGGATGTATAAATTAAGTTGAAGGGACTATTTTCTGGCGGAGGTACAGATTCTGTTATGATGGATTTCGAGTGCTAGAGAGAGGAACGGTGCATTCATATGCGCATGGATATATTGGAAAAAAATCCTCCCACATGGTCGCCAGACTCGCATAACTTTTTGAAAAGCAAAGAAAAGTCAAATTCACATCATCCTCTCTCTGCCTTTGAAGTACCGGATGTCGGAGCTTCACGCTGCATATAAACACACAGGAGGAAGAAGAAGAAGAAGAAGAAGAAGACCTGCCGAGTTTTCAAAACAGTGTGCTCAAATAAATTACCATGCAGTGATAAAATAACTTTGACAAAAATAAATCCTGGCAGAATGTTCACTGTGATGGATTACCCGTCTCAAGCAAGTGTCAAGTCTCTGCAAGTTGATTATCTAACTGCACTGATATGAATGCAAACAAATGGCTGCCTGGAAGGTCGGAAAAACATAAATCTCAGACAGTATGGCGTGCTTTGGGAAATGGTTGAGAATAATGCAAGGATTATTTGAAGTGAAGTAAATGGGCTAAAACGTGAACAGAAACGGTATGGTCCCTAAAAATACACACAAAAACACAGCATTTCATACCTGAAAGTACATGCACAAACACACACACATAAAAGCACACACATGCAAACAGGAAAAGAGACCCACTGACACATGCACACACACATTCCCACATATTACATGCACAAGAAAGCATGCATATTGTCATATTTGAAAACACACACAAACACAAAAGCACTTACATGCAACAAGAAAGTAGATCAAAACAGGCACAGATGCACGCACTCACAACAGCAGGTACACTGAGCAGTTTTGACGGCCATATTGCTTTTTGAAAAGAGTTCCACCCTCGAAGTGCTGGAGAAACAATACGAAGAGGCCGCTCTGTTACTCCTGTCCTCCCAGGTTTTAAAGCTCCTCCACAACCTTTTCCAAGCACTGACCGTTTTCGTCTCCTGTTCTCTGCGGATGAAAAACCTGAAACTCTGTTTTCCTCTTCCCTCCCTCCCTTCCTTCTCCTTTCCTTTCTCACCCTCCCTCTTTCCGTGTGTGTGTTTCGTTGTTTGATGGTTTAGTTTCTGCCCTCTGTCTCCCTCTCTCCCTCCACTCAGCCGTTCAAAGACGACATGGACCTGAAGCAGGACATAAGGAGCGAAACCCTCGACAACCGGGAGGAGTACGAGCTCAAGGTGAGACGGCTCGCCTCTCATGCAGCATTTTCAGCATTTGACATTGTATTTGTATAAGAACCATGTGAGAAAACATGAAACGCCTTTATGCAGCATCTTTAACATTAAATCTTGCATGGAGCATGGTTACATCCACAGACATACTCTGCGTCATGAGCTTTGTGATCATACCCATCATTCAATGCTCAGCATTGGCTGTTGGATTCATGAGACAAACATATGGGAGTAAGTACAGACAGAATAACATGCCTTTTTGCAGGTGCTGTAACTATTCTACATTTTTTCTCTCCTCGTTTCCAGACGTTGCATTGGAGTTATTGGTTAACCTGGTTTTCACAAGAAGATCACTCTTGCTGATTATCTGTGTTACTGATTTTCTCCCAAAGTAAATGTCGGTGATTCTCTGTGCATCCTGTTAAACAACTGAGCAGATCTATCAGCTATGTTGAAGTTTCACCTACAGTTTGTTTTCTTTGGTCTGAAGGATAGTGGCCTAAAAATTTAGACCTGACCTGGAATTTATCTGAACATGTGAGGCTGAACTTGAAATGAGCCTGAAGAGCATGTGCATTTTTTAAGCCTGAATCAAAAATTGATTTTGTCTGTCACATTTGTTCTCTTTAAACTAAGACTGTTGCATTTATTGAAAATACTGTTGCCTATTGTAAATATGTTGCTAAAATAATGACGACATTTTAATATGGTACCGTGGGACACATTTTGAAGTTTAGGGCTTCTTTTAAAAAGAAAAAAAGGGCTTTACTAAATAAGCCCAACACAGCACAGCTAAAAAAGCTGCGATTCAAGTCCTGTGATTCAAAACAATAAGTGGGATATAATTTGTTTGTACCCATTAAACATTGTGTTTCAGGTTAGTCTGCTGTAGTTGGTTTGGAGCATATGTTTTATTTCTAACAGTGCAGTTCACTTGGAGGACTGATACTTCTATTTTCAGAAGCATTAATGCACTTATTTGGGGCCACTGAAGTCCAAATGGTATTTTTCTCACTTGCTCAAACAAATAAGACCAAAGGAATAAATGTCCCAGAGCATTAATGTCAATGCATCCTAACAGTGATTTTCTTCCAGAGTTAGCTGCAGCCCTGGTGAGCGCTGCTCGGCCCTGCAGTGAAAAGCAGGTTTTTATTGGAGAAAAGAGAAACTGTATCATAATCTCTGTGGTCATACACATACTGTACTGTGTGCTGCATTATTCACACACCATCACTTTTCTCTACATGTAATGATGCATGAACAATAAGCACGACACCAACTGCACCTGCATCACCAAGCATATCAGTCTGCCATTAAACAATATGAGCCACATGTTAATACTCATTATGTGACAGAAATATCAGTGTTTCATTGCTTTTTTAAGAAAAAACAGAGAGAAAGAGAGAGATCAGGGCACTTGTTCGTGCTGCCTGTCTTTCCACATGATTGGCGTCCTTTGAGATACTCAGTCTTGCCACATTAAAGGCACCCAATGCAGTTTTCCTTGAAAACTCATTGATTTGTTTACATTCAAAATTTCTAGTTCAAGTTTAAAACACATTGTATTTGTCCATGAGCCCTGGCAAACACGATGAATGCATTTCCTACCTCAAAAGACATTAGCAAACCCTTATTTTGAAAATATTTTCAAAGTTGAATTGCTGTCATTGGCATGTGTAATATGTCGCCCCCATGTGGCATGCTGGAAAAACATGCAACACAAACAATATGAGGACCTGTTTTTGCTGGTGTGCACTATAGCGCCACTAGTGGTCACAAACTACATTTGGTACCTTTAAAAACTGACAACTGAGACATTTAAATATGTGCCGTCCCAGATTCACCAAAGTACAGAACAAATGGTTAGATGTTTTTTTACTTAGCCAGCTTTCCTTATATAAGTAATTATCATTATTGTTCCTTATGTATATTTCATACAACTGACTGTCTTCTGTGCCATCCCAGGACCCCACCAACGGCTACTACAACGTCCGAGCCACCACCCATGACGAGGCGCGCCCCCAGTCCCGTGCCATCCACTACCAGGGAGAGTTTCGCTCCCAGAACCCCAGCAGCGGGCCGACCGGCGCCACATCCAGCGGGCCAACGGCTGCCGCCAGCGGTGCGGTGCCCCCCAGCGGAGTACCGGGCTCAAGAGCGGGCTGCTACGACCCACGCCCCCCTTCTAGGATGTCCCATGCCAGCTACGCCCAGTTCAACACCTTCCCCAGGGCGCCGCAGAACCAGCAAGCGCCGCCCAATCCGGCGCTTCAGTCCCCCGGAGATTACCCCGGAGACTGCGGCCTGTTGGACAGCACCACTCAGCTGGCCTATGACAACTATGGATACCCCTCCCAGTATCCCAGCTACCGCATGGGCTTTGCCCCGCCCATAGAGGAGGGGCCAGCCTATGAGATGTATCCAACAGGACAAGGGGTGGGGCAGGGTCCGGGTCCGGGTCCGGGGCCAGGCCAGAGTCCTGAGACAGGGCTGGGGAAGTACGGGAGCTCCACTCGCTTCTCCTACTCGTCTCCACCCTCTGACTATTCCCACAGACACACACAGAGGATGCAGACTCATGTGTGAGAAACTCACACACGTACACACATTTGGACTGTTTCTTTGCAGCGGTACACACACACACACACACACACACACATTTAAACACAGACGCGTTCCCTCTTTGAAAACAAAAGACGCAGTCCTACCCCTCTATATGTACTTGAACATTCAAGATTCAGAATGCTGTTACCATAGCAACCGGTGCATGGAATTTGGTTCAGTTTCTTAACATGAGAAACGCCACAACGGCGATACAGCAACATTCAGTAGTAAGCAACATTGCATACAAAATAGTTAGCAGCAATACAAACATACACACACACACAGACACACACACACACTAATTGACACTCCCACACTTTGGCTCAGACCTTCTATTGTGTGCAATGTTACGCTCCAACAACAGCAACAGCGAGAGCCACAATCAAGAGAAGCAAAAAGAGAAAGAGAGAATGAGAGCACTTTGTAGACAGGG
>OMLF01037726.1:5948-17944 GCA_900302615.1 Holocentrus rufus | reverse complement strand
GGCTTAACGCTGCCAATGACCTTGGCCTCTGGGGCTAATGGAAGTAGAGGGCAGCAGAGGCCCGGGCACCGGCTCTTTTCTGTCTGTCAAACCACCGGCTGCCTCCCAAAACCACACCACAACCCCACCGCCGTCTTCATACTGCTGTCATCTTGAATTCTGGTTCTTGGCTCTCTTCTTTTTTTTTTTTTCTTGTTTCCTTTTGCTCGGTCAATGAAGCCTGAATTGACTCACTGTGGTATCATGGCCATGAGGTCAAAGACAAGTTGTCAAACCCATCAGGTCAGGTTTGAGGTCACACTGATCGTTATGGCCGTCACACACAGGCTGCCGCTGGAATAAAGTGAAGTTTATCTCCACATGGAGTGCAGGTTTGGTACAGAAGCATCACATTATTGCCCTGTTATATACACATTTCATATATGGCCTTTTGCTTTGGCGACGTTCCATCACACAGTAAACTTCTTCATTATCCCGCCTCTGTAATTGGATTTCGATTGGCAAATTACAAAAAAGGGAAATGAAGGCTGTCATTGATCTTTGTTCATATTGATTTGTCTGCATAACATGAAGCGCACAATGGGGTTGACTGAGCTGCAGCTCATAGAAAACTGCTGAAGCAGAGCACTGACACGTTGTGGCTAGTGGTGTGTGTGTGTGTGTGTGTGTGTGTGTGTGTGTGTGTGTGTTGGCAAAGAAGAAGTGTGCTTATGTGGCGCCCCCTGGCTTTGAATTAGCTAAACATAAGAGTTTGTACAGCAGGCTAGGTGGAATAGTATATGTTTGTGCAAGTTTGCACTGGGATTGCATGATTATTTGTACCTGTGTGATTGTATGTGTGTGTGTTTAAGTGCATGTGGTAAGCACACACACCCGTATTCACAAGAGTTCCTTCAGTGTAAGGCTTTGACCGGTTTGACCAGACTCCTGTTATATGCATTTATAATTAATGTATATTAATACCAATACATGCTTAATTAAGCAATTAATTAATTAATTATCATTTTACCTGAGTCGTTCTTCATCAAGTGTTTGAGACAGTACCCATAACCCATAATCCCCTTGGCTTCATACTGAAACAGCACCGTATGAATTCACTATGAGTTGAATACACCTCATAAATAATTTGCAAAAATGGAAACACGCAACATACATATTATTACACAAAATATAAAAAATACAATAAAACAAAAATACTAAACAAATAAACAAATATTACAATGCATTAAATAAAAATACAGATATCAATATTTATATGATTTTCAGTATTTAAATCTCAGTATCTGGGGCAGCCAATAAAAAGGACCAAGTGAAGTCATAGTCACAATGTTAATTAAAATTTGTATGTTTCTGTCTGAGAAATGTTGTTAGTCACCATAAATCAGTTTTTAGTGTAGTTTTGTATCGTTCTATGGTTTGGTCCTTTTTCAGCACCAGTAGAAAAGGTGGATCCCCTCTCACTCATAGGGCCATCGAACCATTTATTAACAGTGTTGGGATGAACAGGGGTCCTGCGGTGAGGGCTGGGCTACAGGGCGCGAAGAGCGAGGGAGCAGGAGGGAGAGAGCGAGAAACAGAAAGACAGACAGACAGAGGGGCAGTGGGCACCTTCTCCATTCTCTTAGCGTCTCCTGCTGCTTGCCCTCGTCAACATGAGCTTCAAACAGAAACTCCAGCCTGTGAGTATTTCAGTTTCAGCCCTTCCCCGTCTCCTGCACTTCCCCTTTTTACTTTACAACTCTCTTTGTCCTGTTCTGAACTGTGTTCCTGTTTGTTTATCTCTGCTCAGCCCCCCTTCCCTCGCCTCGCTCTCTCCATCTCTGCCTTACCTGCCTGGACAGGTGACATAGACATAGACTTCCCAGCTATTTGTGGCTTAAGCTGATTCCATGTCAACTTTTTCTGACACACTCACACCCAGCTGGACAGTTTTTACGGATTTTGTATGCAGTATCTTCAGGTTTGTCCTCTTAGCTTTTAGCATTTCACCTTTTGTTTCTGCCCATGGTTTGGTTTCATTTGAGTCAGGCTGTTTGTCTTTGTTACTGCTTTTTTAGGTTATAAGAATAGATGCTAAATTCATGTGTAAAATGGAATAAGGAGTAGAGACAAGGCATCCATTGAAATCAGGATTTTATGAAATATTAATACCAAATGAATAGAAGGTTCAAGAATAAGATAATCTAATACCTAAATGAAATTAATTTCATGTACGCTTTTGCAAATTGCACCATTCAAGAGTCATGTGGAACACCTTAATCAAGAACTGAAAGCGAAAATCAAACTTTTTTTTGTGAAAAGCCTATTTCTCTTCTCATAGTAGAAAACCCATTGTACAGTCTACAGTCATTTCTGTATTTGATTGCGTAAATTCTTGTTCTTCTCACTGTTATTTTGTCACATACTGCGCCTTCTTCTACTGACAGCAGATTACCATCATGTCTGGTGATGAGGAGAGTTTTGCCTCTAACAACCAGAAAATAAATTGTCCTGCATTATATATGTGTGAGTCTCTACTTCTGAGGCTCTACTGTCCTTCAAATGCAGTTTCTATACAAACTTGCAGACACTAAACTTTTATTTCATGACTGTAAACTCAGAGAGAGCCATTGCGTGCAAAGTGGAGGTGACGGCTGCTCTCTGGGTGTCATTATGAAACAGAGCCGCGGACAATATCAATAACCTCAAATTTCTCGGATGAGTGAACCTTTGCTTATCTGTGTACATGTGAGCTCCCATGTTGTCTTTGAACATGAGTTAATTGGCCTAAGTGCATGTTCTTATTAGATACATACTATATATGCAATGCTTATACATGCAAGGGCACACACACACACAGACACACATGCACACACACTGTGATCACAGCTGAGGTCTTGCAGGTTTGTGTTGTGACAGAATAATTCGATAAATCCTCTGTGGCTTTGCACATGTTGATGCTGTATTGAAGATATTCAATCCTCTGGGCAAGTACGCTGTTTATAGGTCATTTTGGTCGCGTTCGTCCAGCTTCTTGTGTCACAGCGGCTAAGTTCACAGTTATGCAAACTAAAATGCAAAAGTAGGTCTAACCAGCCGAGCCTGTGCCAAACACAAACGAGGAATTGGAAAGACAACAATGCATCGACAGCGCGGGAAAGTATTTCACCACGGGCTGCTTAGTTTGTTCATGCAGATATGGATGTGAGCTGTGGTGCATCAGGAACAAGCAGCAAACTACTGCATCCTGGAGAAGAGCTTTTTCACATCAGGACTGGCTGCTAATTCAAGCCCACAGAGTATTGACCTCCTACCACTCTTGTGTTAATGAAAATTAAGTAAAATCCCTCCTCTGTGCATGGGTCCTGGTCGATTCCAGTGTTTATTGGGGCACTTACTTTGGTCCAACATTGACTGCTGACAAAAGGATCACATGGCCCGGGGAAAATGGGGGTCACATGGTGTGGCAGAGGCAGGTGAGGCTGCATGTGAGGACTTTAAAAGCCCAGCTAATGGTTTGAGTCACTGAAGTGCCTGTGGAGAGCCGACAGAGCCACACAGGGACCCTGAATCAGTGAGAGCGAGATCTGTAGTTTTTCAGAGGAAGCTTGTCAGGGAGTGATGCAGGGGAGGAGATGGCCGCTGCGCAGGAGGGAGGTCGGGCTGCTGAGGGCTCTGAGGAAGCGAGCCTCTGGTCTCCTGTGCAGCTGCAGTCAACACCAAGACAAGCTGGAGAACCTGGACATGGAGGCTCTCATTGTCCTACCGGTCAGTGGCATCATCACTCTGTTGACTGTTAATTTGTTGTTCTGGTACAGTCTGCCTTAGATGTGGTGGTATAGGAAAGAGTCTGTTGTGATTTGCATATTGGTTTTGATTTGCATATTGCATCTTTATTACCATACTAATAGTGTCTGCAGTAGCTTTTGTTCGTTTGGCAGAACTGAAAGTGTTGCATATTGAGAAACTGACACTGTGTCGATATGTTGGCTGCCAAGGGCTGTGACTTTTTCTCCTGCCAAGCTTGGTGTGAATCGTTTCAGGGGAAGCTGTTGCTTACACTTAGGCACAGAACATTATACATGACTGGCTGTGGCACAGAGTGGCAACACACACACATTCACACACACACACAAGCAGGCATACGTAGTGCACACACACCAGGGATCAACAACAAAATTAGTGTGAGAGCAAATGTGCTCAAGGAGCTCACCTAGGCTATTTTTGGAGGCTCATTTCCACTGAGGTGACAGACTTATTTCCTGATGTTTGGTCTGACTTAACCTGATGATTTTCAACCTTTTTCAAATCTTTTCATGCCACAGGAAAATGTGAGGCCTAACATGGAAAGAAATGTGATATGTGGGTTTTCTCAGGTTTTTTGTGTGAGACCAGAGGAGATCAGGTGTTTGGCTCCACTTTTAAGGTGGTGATGAAGTCAGTGGATTGGAGACAAACACAGAAAACTCTTACAGACTTAGTTTCTCTGCAGACTGTGCAATGTTGTAGATTTTTGCAACATCTGGATCAAAGTAAAACGTTTTTCAACATAATATAAATTCTTGTCCCTTAAAAGAATTTTAAAAGAATAAACCTAAACATAAACATACATATAGTCACCAATGTCATCCACATGGTGCTCTATGCTTCATAACCATTTAGCATACATCATGTTGAGTGGCAGTAAGCAGCTATCAATTGCTGAAAAGTGAGAAACATGAGAACATGCAATGACTCTAAAGCTAAATAATTATGAAAGAGTAAGTAATTTTTTTTTTTTTTTTAATTGTGTACGTGGCTTAATCTGGCAGTTTTGTGTGGGTGGCTGGAAAATTAAAAAAAAATTACATATCACATTAAATGCATAAATTAAAAATATTGGTCCTACTGAAAAGTACTTAAAATTCAGTGGACCCAGTGCCATTAGAGACAAAAATGTACTGTATGCAGATTAAAATGTCCACGTTTTAAAAGCCTGCATTAAAAAGTCCATGTGAAAAGTCCATTCATTTTCTGCATATTGAACTTGTTGAACATTGAACATATTGAACACCCCAAATAACAAGTTCTATAAGAAGTAAAGGTTGTGAGTGAATATGAGGATGGATATGAGGATCTAACCTGAACTAGTTCCAAAAACAAATCTGGGTACACAGATACAGTATACTGACATAATGATAATTCATTGAGTGTGTGGACAAAAGAGCTGTATGGATATTTGGTAGGATAGGGGGCACCCAGAGTTGAACTGGGGACCTCTTGATCTGCAGTCAAATGCTCTACCACTGAGCTATACCCCCACATGAACTCAAGCTTGAATGTTCATTATCAAAACCAGGTATTTCCAACACACAAGTGTTATTCTGAGATAAGGTGAATCTTTAATGATCCTCACAGGAAACTGGGTTAGTGCAAAGAATTGGATGTTGACATGAATGATCCAAATAGTACTGAAGATAGTGAAACAAATAATTACAGCAGTAGAATTTAAGAATAATACAAGTATACTTTATTAGACATACTGATCAAATGTGCTGTTATGTATTGCTAGCTGCTCATGTGAGGAAATTTATGGAGTTAATAGAAATGCATCTAGATGTGCAGAGCAGCTCTAAACTGCTTGTGTTGCTTTAGCTGAAGCGCTACCATGAGGCTTTCTGTTAGAGCTTTGTGGACAAAAGAGCTGCACAGACATGAGCTGGACAGGGGGCACCCAGAGTTGAACTGGGGACCTCTTGATCTGCAGTCAAATGCTCTACCACTGAGCTATACCCCCGTTCAGGAGGGCTCATTAGCGCAGTCACACAGCTAACTCAGGTTTCCAACACACTGATGCGCTAATTGGATGAGAAGAAATTAGGTAAAACTTTAATGATCCTCAAGGGGAAACTTAGTCATTGCAAAGAATAGGATAGACAAGAATGAGTCTGGTAGAATATCAAATGTGACTCAGCACAGTGTAGAGGGAGAAGTGATGTAATGTCTCAACATAGACACAGTAGCCATAATGGGCGTCAGCTACCTGAGTTGTGACACAAGTGAATCAGTTCAAAGGCTGAATGCACAGCAGGAGCCGTGCATTCGGTTCACAAGTAGAGGTTTATTATTAAAAATGTTAAGATAGTGTCTGTGGAGGACCTGAACGAGAAAGAACAACAAGCAAGTCAGTCAGAGCCAAAACCTTTATTTTATAATGGTGCTAATAAAACAGCTTATCAATAAAAAGCTTAAAACAGCTGAATCACCAACTGAGTACACATGGAGGTAGGATTTTAACAAAGGGGAAAATGTACTACAGGGTAGCAAAGAAGTAGGCAGGATACTTACTGCAGGGAGATTCGATCACAGATCCAAATGGAAACCACCACATGCATGGAGGGGCGCTTCCACCACACATACTCCCTTGCAGGTCTTCCCAGGGAAAACAGGGGAATACAATACTTAGAGTAAAGTTCAGTTGGTTCAGGATACCAGGATACAGTTACCAACAATGTAAAAGTCAAACAATAATATCAAAAACAAAGGGCAACTTGCAACAATCTCTAATGTTAAGTCCAGGTGCAATACAATTAGACACGATGGCTGAACAGCAATAGGAAGTCAGCGAGTCCAAAATCAGTAAGGCAGCATAGCAACATGGCATTAAATTTGCAAATGGAAAACATGGCAAAAGTTAATTATATCAGCTGGCAAGAATACCTCAGAGGGAACACGCCTCCTGCATTACCTTACCTCGGAGGTTGTAGCCCTGCTACACTAACATACCCCATTAGGTTAATTTGCTCAATAGAAGCCCTGCTTAAAATCAGCACCGGCAAAGATGACTGGCTCTCTACTGCAAACAGGGGAATCTGAGTCTGAAAAAACACCAGATTTGTTTGCAGCCTACCTCTTCAACATGGGGCTACAGAGCAGCAAACACCCATCTGGATCAATAGAGCACAACCGCACTACAGTCTACGTGCAAGAGACTAATTTAGACTATCAGTAACTTAACACAACAAATCTTTCTGCCCAAATCCCCCTCACTCTCTCCTTATAAAGAAAAGGATGTTGCTCTCAACCAAGATGTGGGCCCTCGCATGAAAACAGTAAATAATACCAACAACAGAAAATAGTGAGAGCAATACAACAACTTATTTCACATGCAGATTGAATTATGCATTGCTAACTGGTCACACTGTCAAATTTGCAAGGTAACATAGGTCACAAATAGTCTGGAGGGTTTAAATGTTAGCGAGCTCGAGGCTTGATGCTCGAGCTTTGTGGACAAAAGAGTTGCACTGAATCACAGGCAGACAGGGGGCACCCAGAGTTGAACTGGGGACCTCTTGATCTGCAGTCAAATGCTCTGCCACTGAGCTATACCCCCTGTTGGTGAGGAGAAAGCCAAAACATTGATTTCCAAGGACAAGCCTACCAGGAGTGCAGTGGGTGCCAAGTGAGCAATTATTACCTCAAATCGAATACATGCAATTAAATTAAACGAAGTCAAGCTGTTCTGGTTTCCACTGGTTTCCACCCCACTATTCACTGTTAGTCCTTTAATAATACTTTCTTTAATGTTCTTCCTAGGTCTTGTCCCTGGGCGCAGATGTCCTGCCTGAGTACAAGCTCCAGGCCCCCCGCATCCACAAATGGACCATCCTGCACTACAGCCCCTTCAAGGCCGTCTGGGACTGGGTGATCCTGCTGCTGGTCATCTACACGGCCATCTTCACGCCGTACTCGGCCGCCTTCCTTCTCAACGAGGTGGAGGAGGAGCGGAGGCGCACCTGCGGCTACACCTGCAACCCGCTGAACGTGGTGGACCTCGTGGTGGACGTCATGTTCATCGTGGACATCCTCATCAACTTCAGGACCACCTACGTCAACCACAACGACGAGGTGGTCAGCCAGCCGGGACGCATCGCGCAGCACTACTTCAAGGGCTGGTTCCTCATCGACATCGTGGCTGCCATCCCCTTCGATCTGCTCATATTCCGCTCGGGATCTGATGAGGTGAGACTACTGACTACTTTTTGATTTTTACTGTATTTTGATGAAAAATCGTATCAGTTAATGCTGGGAGATATATCGATATTATATCAATATGGTGATATGAGGCTAGATATTTTCTGGGATCTTGGACATTGTAATGTTATGATACAGCATCACTGTCTTTTGCTGGTTTTAAAGGCTGCATTACAGTAAAGGGATGCCATTTTCTTAGGAAAGCAACAATAGTCATCCCTAAAATATCGTAACATTCATTTGGAGGTATTTGGTCCAAGATATAATAATAGATATAATAATATTTTGTCCATATCCCCTAGCCCTATTGTCAACATTCCTGTCTTTTGTGTCTCCAGCAAAAGAATAGTTAAAAACTAAGTGAATCGTTGAATTATTCATCACTTTCAGGTACAAAAGCTAGTTGATATCAACAGTCACTAATATTCAGAGTTCCCCCCCTCCACCAGCCCCAGACCACCACTCTGATCGGACTACTGAAGACAGCCAGACTGCTGAGGTTGGTTCGAGTGGCCCGGAAGCTGGACCGCTACTCAGAATACGGAGCCGCTGTCCTCTTCCTCCTCATGTGCACCTTCGCCCTCATCGCTCACTGGCTGGCCTGCATCTGGTACGCCATCGGCAATGTGGAGCGCACCGGCTCGGCCCGCATGGGAGCCATGAAGATCGGCTGGCTGGACAACCTGGCCGACCAGATCGGTAAACAGTACAACGACAGCGACCCGGCCTCTGGCCCCTCCATCAAGGACAAGTACGTCACAGCGCTGTACTTCACCTTCAGCAGCCTGACCAGTGTGGGCTTTGGGAACGTCTCCCCCAACACAAACCCAGAGAAGATCTTCTCCATCTGCGTCATGCTCATTGGCTGTGAGTAGAGTGGGAGTGAATTTGACATCAGAATGATCCCTTGTTTAAACCACCAGAAATAAAACACCTTTGGTCTAATTGGCTAATTTAATATGATTTAATTTGGTTGGCACCTGTTGTGTTGCCCTACCACCCAGTGGTTCCTCCCACCCAGTATCTCTCTGCTCTGTCCCATGCAGCTCTGATGTACGCCAGTATCTTTGGGAATGTGTCCGCCATCATCCAGAGGCTGTACTCAGGCACGGCCCGCTACCACACCCAGATGCTACGAGTGAAAGAGTTCATCCGCTTCCACCAGATCCCAGGAGGCCTGAGACAGAGGCTGGAGGAGTACTTCCAACACGCCTGGTCCTACACCAACGGCATAGACATGAACGCTGTGAGTCAGGCAGACATTCAGACACGTACATGCATACACACAGACATGGCTTTACACTGATTCATACCATTAATAAAACAAGTTATGTGTAGGCAAGAGGTAATAAGTTGGTTCTGTTTAGATCGGGTACAAAGGCTTGGAGAGTAGTTATGTTTATTTGTTGGCTAGAATATAAAAGATGAATTTCTGGCTGTAGTTTTTGCACAAATATTGTCATTTTACTTGCAAATTTCTCTAAATATCAAAATTATTTGGAAGACGGCATTTGAAAATGACTTGGAAATCAGTCTTTTGGCTCTAAGTATTAATGCAATGGGGGGTTTAGTGGCAGAGCATTTGACTGCAGATAAAGAGGTCCCCAGTTCAAACTCAAGTAGACTTGCTTATATCCACTTCACAGGCACAGGCACTTGGGCATCAATAATGCCAAAGTAGAGGCTGGTAGAGGACCGCACAGGAACACGCTGTAACTAGAGCGTGTTGTTTGCACCTGCCAATTCAATCTGAGTAGAGTGTCCCCTTGAATCAATGGCAGCCTCATACATCTGTCTCCTTCTCTCACTCCCCCTTCATCTTCTTTCATGTCCCTTTCAGATCCACTTTGCTTTTCATTTCCTGATTACCTGGCTCTTTCAAAGGGGGAGGATATTCGTCTTAGGTTCGCATATTGTCTCTGTGTTGCCCTGCAGGTGTTGAAGGGTTTCCCCGAGTGCCTGCAGGCTGACATCTGCCTCCATCTGAACCGCAGCCTCCTGCAGAACTGCAAAGCGTTTCGAGGCGCCAACAAGGGCTGCCTGCGGGCGCTGGCCATGCGCTTCAAGACCACCCACGCCCCGCCGGGTGACACCCTGGTCCACAGCGGGGACGTTCTCACTGCCCTCTATTTCATCTCCAGAGGGTCCATAGAGATCCTCAGGGAAGACGTGGTGGTGGCCATACTGGGTGAGCTGGGACCCACAGGTCACACATTTTACAGCTTTGCCACTTTTTTGTCTCTGTGTGCTTTTTTTTTTTTTTTTTGACGCCCTCCTCTCTTTCCTGCAAAGCCGCAGCTGCTGAAATTCACTCGACACCACACACATTTGTCTCTCTGCGGTGGCGTGTAGCTTTGCCAGAGGTGTTTGGGCACAGTTCCACTTCCATTCCACAGCGTTATTGATCATCAATAGGGCAGGCCAGCACTCAGAATCCAGGCTGCGTATTTCATTTATCATTTGACTGTGTTTGAGGGGACCGTTGATTTATCCTTAACAGGAGTAATGTTGAGGATCAGTGTTGCTGCAATTTTGCTTTTAATTTGTTTTGATTAGATTCGTCCCATGAGGAATAGGATGTTGCCAATAAACAAAACTATTTCCACATGAATTCAATTTACATATATAATCAGCCAACTCTGAATGAACTTTTTGCACGCAATTCTCTGGTGGTCTCCTTAGGCAAGAATGACATCTTTGGTGAGCCCATCAGTCTGTATGGGAGGCCAGGGAAATCCAGTGCTGACGTCAGGGCTTTGACCTACTGCGACCTCCACAAGATCCAGAGGGACGACCTGCTGGAGGTGCTGGACATGTATCCCGACTTCTCCGACCTGTTCTGGAGCAACCTGGAGATCACCTTCAACCTGAGAGATGTGAGTGCCACCAGAGGGCGACTAATCACCACCTTTTGAAGCTCGATCATACTGGTGCAGCTGGGAGTTTATCATTTATGTTTAGACAACAGTGACTTGTTATACACTGAATATTCAAAACATCAGGAACACTGTCCTGAAATAACTTGCACAGTGAATGCTTCATTTGCCTAAAGCCCGACAAAATATTTTCTCAGTGAAAATCCTCCCTTCATGAATTCTTGAGCGAAGTCAGTTTCATAGTCGTATTTAAAGGAAAATTCCAGCCTTGAAACACAAAAATATTTGCATTTCTTGTCCACCTGGTTGTGTGGTGGTGCAGTTTGGTGAATTCCCATGATGTCAAACTTAGAAAACACAATGTCATGCTCACATTTCCAGCGCTTCTACAGTGGAGGCTTTGGCGCCATCCCTTAGAACTGAAAGAGAAAGGGCTTCATTCATTTTAGCCGTTTTGCACCAGTGTTCAACAATGATCTATTGTAGGAGAAGCAGAAATATCAATTTCTCCACTGACAGTAGGCTCAGTTGAGCTCAATGCAGCCAAAAAGCATTTTATGTGTTGAATATGAGGTGTGACATCCAATTTTTCACATTATTAGTGTCTCCACCACACTTAGATTTATAACAAACAGCTGAAAGCATGTTCATACATAATGGGGTGAGAGAAGGTGGCTACATCAAAAAAAAAAAAACTAAATTCATTTCAAAATAAGTCCTGGAATGTGCTGAACTTTACAGACTGATTATATTTAACAGTGTAAGAGAGTGTGATGATGTATAAGGGCTGTAAGTGTAAGATCAGGTGTGTGCTATTGAATTACTGAAGCTCATGTGTATCAGGTAGATAGAATAAACCAGCCAACCCCAAGCGCGGACTCTGAGTGCAGCTACCGGCGGACGAGGCACCGGAGAAGCTCCCTGCGTCGAAGAAACCGGCCTGGTAAGGGTGCAGGGTTGGGGGTTCAGTAGGTGTTACACTTCCATACATCTCTTTGTGATGTCTGAAGCTCATATTGTCGTTCCCCATGACTGTTGGCGTAGACGGCATGGACCGTGATGACTCGTACCCCGACCAGGCCTGTCCGATGGGGAACCACCACCGGGGCACCACGGCGGGTTCCCATT
>OMLF01037722.1:13834-24284 GCA_900302615.1 Holocentrus rufus | reverse complement strand
GATTGATATCTCACTTCAGGTTCTGCTTGGGCCATTCAGGAGTGTTTGATATTACAGGTGGACTGGGATACCCAGCGGACTCGTACGTCCACTGTTGACCCTGCGGGTCTGCCAAAGGCGATGGTGAAATCTAGAGTGTGTGTGTGTGTGTGTATGTGTGTGTGTTTGAGTATGAAAAGTGAAGTCCAGAATCCGGAGAGAGACGTTTACGGGGGAAAACTTAAGCCAACCAGAGGGAATCGCTATCCAGCTGCATAAGAGCATCCTTTGTGCTATATAGTGTGTGTATGTGTGTGTGTTTGTGTGCTACAGTATGGTACTCCAGGGTGAGGAATAGATGTGAGAGCCTCTCTTTAAAAGTGGTCCTTCTCCACATTTCACACGTTATGTAAGGCTAACCAGCCTTACCACTCTACTACTATCTGTGACCTGCAAGTTACATAACAGCAGTGTGTGTGTGTGTGTGTGTGTGTGTGAGTAAAAAGGGAACAGAGATAGAGGGACAGGGTGTGAAAGACACAGAAAGAGAGAGAGGGAGCCTTGGAGTGAAACAGTATATTAGTCTCCGGAGGAAGAGGTACACAGTGTGCAGTATTGACCCGTGTGTGTGTGTGTGTGTGTGTGCTTTAGTGATCTCACCCGTTTGCTTTTTGTACCTTTTGGCCTCAGAATGTACATTCAGGATATTCTTCCTGCTCCTGGCATGACAGAAAAAGAAATCCTAACGCTGTGATTGGCTCACCAGCTGGATCTGACAACAGTTAAATGTAGGAATCCCATCACTGGTTAATCACTGATGATCACTGAACACATATTTATCCTGTGCTCAGACTCCATCAGCAGAAAAGGGAAAAGACATCAAAGTCCCGCCCACAGTGTTTGATTGACAGGTTAGACCAGTACAGAAACATCGCAGCAATGAGTGTAAACTACACTGCAACAACTGTAATGTGTATAGTAAGTCTCTCCCAGAAAGATACTGTATTATAATTCACTTTTAAAGAAATGGCAAAAAGATGTGATTTTTCTTTTAAATGTTTTTGCTGCCATCATTAAGTGCAAATTAAAAACATGTAAGAGTGGAGCGATCCAATCAGAACACAGCTCCGTTTTTATTGCTCCCGCCCCCATTTGATTGACTCTTCAGCTGCACCTGTCATCCTCCACTAGCCTCACCAAACAGTAGTAACAGTAACTGTTAGCTTGTTAGCACGGCAGCCGAGGATTATTTTAACAATCTATCAATCAATCAATCTTATATCAGAAGAGCTGAGGGCTGACAAAGTGTTTCAGTCTAACATGGAGCTTTCGTTTATGTGTTACTATAGAAAATAGAGCCCCGAAAACTCCATTTTATTACATTCATAGACTTTTGTGAACTCTCAGATCTTGGTGGATGATGAAGATAGTACTGTCTTGAAGAATAATACTAAATAAGAAAATCAGTTTTTAATTTGGTTTACCATCCATTCAAACCTTCTGTGTTGGCCCTGTGCAGCAGCCCCCGCACATCTGGCACGAGGCGGCTTAAAGAAACCAAGAAACGTATTTGCAACTACTACTGACCCGGGACAGAGGATGGGGGCCAGATGGAGCGACGGAGAAAGAGAGGGAAAATAAGGAAAACAATAAGAGCGGGTGAGTCAAACAGAGAACAAGTGAATCAGACAGAGTGAAAGTGAAGCAGGAGAGAAAATGGAAAACTTTCCTTCACCTAGTTGGACTTCTCTTAGCTGAGCAGGAAGGAGTCTGAATGAGACCTGGGTGACCCAGTATTAATAACAATAATAATAATTCCTACTCTTGTCAGTCGAGCGTTTTATAACCCCAATTTGCAGCATGATTGTTTATATTCTATTTTTCTTCGGTATCCTTTTTACGATTTACTGTCAAAATGGCCAAGTTTCCCAACAGAAATTATTAAAGTTTCACCTCAAGCTGTCATATCTTGACACAAGTAGGTCAGTGATAAGTTCAACTGGGTGATCATCATGTGGCAGACACCAAAATACACAAAACAGGCGATTACCTTCTCATAAAAGAATAATTTCATGTGTTTTTTTATCCATACAAAACCCTATTGTAATATGAATTACAGTTTGACTCAGGTGATACAGAGTATGCATTTTGCTCATAAAGCCTAAAATGCTGCCTCAACAGTATTCCACAAATAAAAAAGTTGGGTCATCTGATGTTTGATGATGGTTTTACCCTCCATTACGTCCCTGCTTGGTGGGATTACCTGCCTTGCCTTGTGGGCCAGCACAGTGAATGTCAGTAAAGGTTAAATAAGCACAGAGAGGTATTTTAATGCCATGCATTTCTGTGAATGAGACAATTTACCTGCCAGCTATGAGCGCTGATGTGGTAAACCCCACCCATCTGGCACCGCAAGGGAGACGAAACAAAGACCAATGTGAAAACTGCTCATAAAATCCGAGCCTGGTGTCGTCAGAATAGCCTGTACCATGTGTAGGTGTGTGTGTGTGTGTGTGTGTGTGTGGAGGGACTGAAAAAGAGAGAGTGAGGGAAGGGAACAAAGTGAGAGCAAAATGACACAACAGGGGGGAAGAAAGTAGAGGAGCGTTCGATTCACGTTACCGAGGCCGTTCACGTCTTCTCCCAACTTTTCCACTCCTGTAAATCTTTAAGAGCTGAATAATGCCCCCATCCACACACCTCCTCACACACACACACACACACTCCACTCTCAATTTTCTCTGTCCTCTACACTGTCAGTCTCTTTCTCTCCCTCCCTCCCTTTTCCTCTTTTTTTTATGAGGTTATTGTCCAAGGTATGCAGCAAAGGACAAATAGCAAAAAGACAAATTGTAAATAATGTGTGAAGACATCTCCTGCTCTTGGAAAATAAAGGCGGCCCTATCAATCAAAGGATCGGGTGTCAATGCCTAAATCAAAGCTCTGAAGTTTTCCTTTTGCGGTTTTATTTAGAGATGAAATCAGGGCTGGAGAGTAGGTGGATTGGACAGCAGATTTAGTCTGCATGACTTACTCACCACCACTTTGGCCATCCTGGTCTGACCTACATTTCATTTTGCCCTTGTGTGTATGTAAATGCGGTTTCCTGCATAAATCGGGTTTAGGTCTGGTCAGACAGTGGGACAGTGTTGTGTTTATGTGTATATTAGAGCATTAAATTGTCTTTATAAGTCTAAACCTCATGATTGGAAAGATTTACGATAGAATGTGTCTCTGGGACTTAATGCTGCACACATATTTTATCATATAGCTGCCTCTATAGTAGCAATCATAAAAACAAACAACATAAAAACAATGCAGCACATACTGTACACAACCACAACCACAAATTACACATACTGCACATATTATACAACCAGTGATTAGAACAAGCAACATGTTACACAACACCTCACATCATACCATGAGGGGTTTTATGGTAGATTCATGGTATGAGGCAAGTGTATGTGTGTGTCCCAGCAAGTGCAGGGCGTGTGTCCCTTTGTAAGTGTAAATTGTCACCATCTGTGTGTCTGTATATGTGTGTTTGCATGCTGGTTTATGTTGCAAACACTGTATATGTGTGTGTGAGGGTGTATCAGGGCTGAAATGCAGTATAGTCGATGATGAATGTGAATACTGTCCCCTGTGGGCCACCATAGCTAATTTGTGGGGAGCCAAAAAACATGCAGTTCTTTTCAGCGGGAATGAGGAGAAATGGGGTGTTTTCGGATCAGAAATAAGCTGAATGTGCAGCCTGGAGCAGTATAAAGTGAATATGTCAGTCATGCGTTGTAAAAAAGATGGATGGTCGGGGACAGTGGGCGGGGAAATCAGTATGATCATCTTCTGTAAGTTCTGCCACTACTGTAGTTTCAAGTTGTGTAATAGAAGTGTGGGACGGCCGTTATGCAATAGACGACCAAAGCAATACGGAGTTCCGGTTCCACTGCCGTGCCAGAAGAGCGGAAAATGCATTGGGGTACAAATTAACTGCTTCAGACTAGATCCAAAAACTGCTTTGCTTTCTTTGGATTGAGTGTGCAGCATCTGTAGCATCTTTACTTGTTGATGTGCTGTGAAACAAGATTTAAGCTGCAGGGAAACAAATCCAAAAAATGCTATCACTGGCTAGCTTAGCATTTACGCACTTGACATTGACGTTATAGACCTTTTTCACAGCAGACATTTTGACTTGAAATAGTAGGGTAGGTACAGGCGTTACTAATGACATTAATTAAGGTCTGGCTCTGCTACACTTAAATGGGATGGAACCTTAATGTCATTAGTAACACCTGTGTTTACCTGCTATTTTATGTCAAAATGGCTGCTGTGAAAAAGGTCTCTCGCTCCTCTGCGTGTTCTCGACTTGTTTCCACTGTCAGTTACCGTGGTTACCCAACAATCATTGGCACTGTGAATCTGTGATCTTCATCGTAAGTATTTACAAGTGTTTTAAAAACTGTGTTTAAAGAAAAAAGTGGTGTTTTTAGCCAAAAACTAGCTAAATGCCAGTCTCAGGATGTCTCTCTTAAGCACTCTTGTTGCCTCCTGACAAATGTCTACGCTTAGTTTGTAAGCAAATATTTATTTAAAAATAGATTAACACATGTCCACCAAGTGGTCTTTCTCATGTCTTGGCTTCACATATTTATTGAATGAAATGATTGGTAAAAAATAATAAATAAATAATGGAAAGAATAAGGAAAAAAATAAAGGAACCAGAGGTGCCCTTTAGGCCACGACTACTTTGGTCGTCTATGCAAATGAATTATTACAGTGATAAAATTTGCCCCAAAAAGGGCCAAAATTCCTCTACAATTCAGATAAAAGGGAATGATGAAAAGTGAATTTCTCACCATTTATGAGTTTATTCTAAGGTCGCACGCAAGCCCGTAAGCAACCTTTCCGTCTGTTTCCCCCAGCAGGACGCTATAATCTTTAAGTCTCTCCATCTTCCCCTTCTCTGTCTTTTCCACAAGTCCGGCACGTGAGAAAGGCTATACGTTTATGCGCCTTGGCTGGAACAGCGTGGATACATCATTGTGTTTATGAGTGTGTGTGCCTGCATGCATCTGACTGTGGCCTAGTTGGAGAAAAGAGAACCAACCAGTGGAACACTTGACATAAGATATATACATTTTCCAGGGGAAAAAGGAAACAAAGACGATACAAGGCACGTCTATGAGGCCTGGGAGAGTACTTTGTCCTCTCCCTCTATGCCTCCTGTCCAGGTAAACCCAGCTGTGAACCCATGAGCTCCGCTGGACCAGTTTCTTTTATTTTATGGTCCTTTTAACGTGACAATAATCTCTCACAGCCAGGCTCGCTGCTATCTCCCAACATGTGCTGACTCGATTTGAACCCGGCTCTCCTCTTTTTCGCTCTTTTTCTCTCGCTTTCACTCTGTTTCGGTCCCGAGCCAGATAGGCAGAACTCGCGCTGGCTTTGTGTCTCTTTCTCTTCTTTATTACTTACCGGGCCAGTTGGTCTCTGCCTTTTTCACCGTCTCCCCCTCCCACCTTCTCGGCTTCCCTCCCCCTCTCTCTCCCAGTCCAGGTAGGTCTGTTGTGCCAGACAGAGGAGCACAGTGTTCCTTTGTTATTTCCAGGGCTTAAGTCAAGATAAGAACCGCAGCCACTCAGGCTCACCAACGCATCAGCAGTCCCATATCTGAGGCTTACCATTTCCATAATTGGGATTTGAGAGGCAAGTCCTCACAAAGGAAAGGGATTTCCGGATATCTCAACTAAGAATACACTTTAGACGTAGGAAAATAAAGACTTATATGGACACACGTAGGCAGGAGCAAAGAGATTTCCCTCAATTGCACTTCGCTTTCCATTTGAAAATGATTAGTTGTATATTTTTGCAGTGCAACCCGAGTCAGCAGCTGTTAGAAAAGACCTTTATCTCTTCTCACAGAGGGAAACAGGGGCGAGTTTTGGGTGGAATTCCACTTTAAAAGACATTCGACGTCGAGTCCTTATTGAACCCTTCACTCAACCTCTGCACATGCTCAGTTGGTGCGGTTCCTGTTGGGACAGAGGGATGATGCATTGGCAGCTGGTCGTGCTCCCACTGGCCCATCCCCCTGACAACGGTTGCCTAGCGCCACAACTGGAGCCCATCACTAGGGTGGGCGGCCTGCCAGCCTACCAGATGTGCGGCCTTCTCCACGGTCTCTGTAATCCAAGCAGTAACACACACAAACACACATACACACACACACACACGTTCTCAAGCACACACATACACACACACACATATATATAACCACAAATTCAGGCATATACATAGATAAGCAAACACCCAAAGTATAAATTATGGGAGTAAATCTTGCTATGGAAATCCCAACGCCTACACTATATTTCTTTGCATATATTCCACATCCAGAATACACTGAAGAACATGAGTCACAGATTCACAGACACACACACACACATGCACACACACCTCTCTGTTTTCCATCCAAACCCCACACTGACCTCGTTGTGGCCACAGATTCCCCTCGTGGAAAGCAGCCTTCTCCAGGACCCTGTTATTAGCGGCTTTGTGGAGCAGAGTGGCGACATGTTAATGGCACACAGACACAGCAGAGGCTACAGACCCCCGTACCCTCCTTCACCAACCACACAGCTGACTGAAGGGAACATGGTTTCTAAAAGATGTATGTCGAAAGTGAGCACCAAGGGATGATTTCTGACTTTTTTTTTCTGTTAGTGTTGAGACTAAATTGAATTTTGCTCTGTGCGGTGAGCAGCAGGACATATGCCTTGTGTGCTGCGTAAAGCATTTTAACATCCATAAACCGTTACCACATTCATTTTGGGGTATTAGTATATTTGACCATTAACAAACAAGACCATCATTGAGAAGATTGGCAGCTTCTGTCAGTCTGTCACTGCATTTTACACTCTGTGACACCAAGTGGGATCGAGGGGGAAATCTGCTGGGTTGCTGTACAGCACAGAGGGAGATTGCTTTGTGGCACAAAACAGGAAGAGAGTGCAAATGACAACAGAGGCAGTGTCAGATCTCTCTGCACTGTTCCTCATTGTTGCAAGCTACAGTGGCGGCACTGTGTAACATTAGTTTCAAATTAATATTTATTCTTAATTGGGAATATCTTTGGTGACTTGAAAGCTCATGCTTAAAAACTAGGAAATCAGTTCAAATTTGCTATTTTGAGAATGAAGCCACTCTCAAATAAGCCTCACAAACTATTCTTCACATTTTTTTTCAGTACATGGACAACACCCTCAGCTTTTTGGAAATCTGGCTTGCATTGTGCTTAGATGTTGCTAACAGAAATAAATCTGCTAATATTTTCCCTGCTCCGTGCGTTTCTGTCATGGATGTTTTAGATTTCCGCTTTCCCGCCCTGTTCCTGTCTGACGATTACTTTGACGTAGTCGTGTCAGGAAGTCGGCATAGATTCCATTATCTTTGTTTCATCCACTATCTTTAGAAACATCCTCCTTGCAAATGGAAGAAACAGACTTTATGGAAAATATAGCTTCTATTTCAAGAAATATAGGCACTAACAATACCACTGGCGTGAGATAGTGGCTCCCAAATGTCTCCATAATGGTCTTATTTGCTTGTGCCATGAAATCACACTTAACAGTTAATATTAATGTTTAAAAATGTTATATGTTGCACCTTTAAAAGACATTGAGATAGAAAGTTGTGTAAAAACCTGTTATGCAAGAATAGACATTTAAAAGAGAATTTGACTGGCAAACACTGTGCAAAGCGGGAACAGGAGTAGGAGCAATTTCTATGACATTCAAGGTCATGAACATTCAGCTCTTTCATGCATTAAAACTATAAGTACTAAAACAGATCTTGGGTAGGCGGACAAACTTCCTGAGGGCCTAAGAGGAAGTGTTATCATGGCAAGTCTCTACTTTCCCCTCTAGCACTGGTGAGAGCGTCCTTCAACATGCCAAGCTTTTACCAGGCCTTCACTTATTAGCTTATGGGACTAAAGCCTCGGCTTTAAGTGCGAGTTTTAAGTCTAAAAGTTTGAAAACATATGGACAGGACTGTGTACTTTTGGCTCAGTCTAGTGAGAACGTTTGCCTCTCAGTTACCTCAAAAGTCTAAAACTGCCAGTGCTGCTTACAAAATAAGGTAAACTATTTCTAAGTATGATAAACCAGAAAGTTAATAGATCCAATGTTGTTCAAGCAGCAAGGCAACAAAACGATGATGTAATTTCAGAGGTCATAGATCACACTGATGTGGCCAATGGGCAATCCTTCTGGACTGCTTCCATGTAAACACAAGGGTTAATGGGTTAGTCGTGGCCACACACACAAAGAAACACACACTCTTCACTCCCTACAATCACTTCAGTCAATGTGGCATTCAATCTCAGACCCTGCAAACAAACGATAAGAAGACGACCACCTCTGCCCAATGATCCATTTATGAACGTCGAGGTTGAGAAGGACAATTAGCGCTCGCCTAGCTGTATCATTGCTCCGCGGCGCCTCACAGTTTAGAGAGAGACTTCCCAAGCACAACACTGATCTGAAGTGGGCACCATCAGATAGGCTTGTTAATGAAGCTAGAAGTAGCATCAGGCAACCAGCCAGCAAGACCACAGAGACAGTAAGATGAGGTTAAGACACTAATTTTACCTTTTTAAAAGCTCCAGGGATCATTGTGCAGATTTAAATTTCATTGACAACATGATTAAATAACGCAGTTCCCTCTAATCAACCAAACCCATGCTTTTCCATGGGAAATCTTCAAAAAAGACATGGACAGAAGCACTGATGACCGTCATGATCCTTGACCCCCTTGCCTCCTTCTGGAAAGCGTCAAGCCGCAGCCCCACCCTCATTTCCTCCATTTCCCAGAAATCTTTGTGTTCGGTCACAGGCCGTAAGCGGGAAAATGTAAACAGATGAGTCACAGGGAGCTCCATAGCCATAGCAACTTGCCAACGTAGCGGCTACCCATAAAGATTGCCATAAAGTAAAGTGGGGAAAAAGAAGCAAGTGAACTTTTGATATCACGTGCGCTTCAAGAACGCTGACGAAGCTTGCACCGATTTCAAGCACACTTCAGACACTTAGCATACGAGAATTCTTAATAGTTTTTGAGTTTTAATTTATTTATTTAATCGTTTTTGTTCAATATTTCTTTGAATATTTGAAATTGTACTGAAAGTAGAAGGGATTAAATGCTTTTATGGGAGAAAAAAATCAAAGCTACATTTCTGAAAGGCAAAGGTACTTTAATAGTGTGCTTTACAGGGCGTCTTTCTCCAGTAACCCAGGGAAAGTTGACTGGGCACATGACTGGTTGGCTTGACAGGTTGACAGACAGTGGTTTGCTGTTGTGACGCACTGTACTTTGTGCATGAGAGGGAAAGACATCGCTTCTGCTGGAATTTGAAAGAATTAGTAAAGGCGTTGCTTGTCAGCAGAGTGCAAGGTTAATAAAACATGAAATACGTTAGGAAAGTCTATACTGCAGGTCTGTCCCCTACTGGGTGGGCTATATAGCTTTAATATCACTCCTAGCATTAACCTTGCCATTGGAAACAAGTCGCTGGCATTGCCGGTGCTTTGCTAAGCTAACATCAAAAGCTTCCATAAGTCAGCTGGCGTTTGGCTCGCTGCTCATCAGCCTGGCATAGGGTGAGGTTGAACTCCAGAAGCTCTGGCCTTGGTTTCAGAAGGAGAGCGATGATGTCAAGATTTCTGGACACATTGCAACATCGCACCACTTTGAGGCCTGAGAGGAGCTAAAAGCTATGCTGAAATTTTGGAGACCAAGCTGCGATCATAAATCAGAGTTCCCTCACACTCTCTCACTCCTCACCAACTTCTCTCCCTCTCTCTTTTTCTCTTTCTCTCACTCTCTCCCCCTCTCCCATCCAGAGACAGCACATTTTAAAGCCATTAGTGATCGGCCTGCCAGCTGTAGATCAGCAGAAAACCATAAATTGTTTTATTGGATGAAGTTTCTGCAAAGTGATGAGCTCAGCATTACCGATTCCCGGTATAGCGTTAGCTTATTGTGTGTGTGTGTGAGAGAGCGTGCCTCTTGTCAAATATTCAAGAAAAAATAACGGTTATTTCCAAGACTTTTGACGTTTGCATAATGTCCCTTGGGCATTTGTCACGCCTTTCTCCAGATCTGTGTCAGTAGGCTAGGGGCTTTATTGCATTTAAATTGAATTTGTTGTACAAATATTTGACTTCTTATTTATGAGCTTGCCATAGGCCATCTATTATTTCCTCAGACCTGTCAATAGCTTAGCATATCAATATCTTTTACAATTCCAATAGCTTTTACAGTAAATGCTTGTCTCTATAGCTACCGCCTATGCAGCATTTCCTGCAGCTTAGCTATACCTTTCAATATCCTGCAGACTGTTGCTCTCTCTCTATCTGACCGGTTGAAGAAGGAGCAGTTTGTGCAAAGTTGTTGACATTAGTACCCATCT
>OMLF01037722.1:0-13767 GCA_900302615.1 Holocentrus rufus | reverse complement strand
GTGCAAACACTCCGGGCCCCCTCGGACCACGTTACCATGGTAACCAAGACCACAACCAGGTATACCCGCCGTTGTCCCGCTGGCAGTCGGTCCGTGGCCCCTCGGTGAGTCAGGCGCTCCGTAAACGACGCCTCCTGGAGGTCACCGTGTGTATGTGCATAAGGGAGGGGGGTCAAGATTTTACTGCAAGTTTGTTTATTGGGAGGCAATGGGGGGACGGTGGGGTTGGCTGAAGGAGGTAGTCAGTTGCCCCCACTCATGAGACAGGGTTTAGCGCCATGTGGTGCTGTTTTCCTTCGTTGTCTAGGGAATGGGATTCCTGAAAAATGGGAAAACCCCAGACTCAAACCCAAACCCCCGGCACTCCACCCCTCAACATACACCCACCCACACACACACATGCACAAAATCCAGCGTCCACTCCTCTTTGGAATAACATTTTGGTGCGTCAGCAGGATTGCTGGCTCCAGGGAGGAATGTCGTCTTGGAGGACAGGTGCGTCACACCTGTACGGCTAGCAGTCGCCCAGGTGGTGGATCGTGTACGGGAAATATTCCTTCCATTTCCCTTTTCCCCCCATTGCATACCATCATCATTGGTTTGTGGCCACTTAATGTTACAAGAGGTCCTCAGTGGAAGCCAGTGAGGACAGAGGGCTGTGGGTGCGTACTGGAACATAAACTTAATGTTGCCATTAGACGAATGTGTACGGCATTCATGACTGTGGAACTATACACATGGAGAAATGGAAAGCTTTCCAATTAATTATGTTCAGTGTACCTGACCCGTATGTGTGAAACTTTAACGAGCCAAGATGTCAGCGACCAAATTGTACCCATTAGGTGTAATGGTGCTTGAATGGACTTTCCATCTTGCCACTTGCTACTAGCACGCAGTTACTGTGCCTCGACACTGTGAGCAACCCAATCAATCCGGCTATCCCAGCATGCAATGGACGGGGCGGGGAGACAGGGAAACCCCCCAATATGTGGAAAGCCACTGCTGAACTGTCATCAGCTATCAACACCAAATCATATTTTCACACTTCCAGTTTCCCTATCAATGTAACTTCTTTATAAGGAGCAATAGGGAAGTATAAAAATGGGCGAGAAGTTGATTGCAGGCGTTCAAAGCCTCCCAGCTCTCTTTTATATCAAAGACTACGGGCATAAACGTCTCAAAAGTGATGCTTGGAGAAACGTTGCATCCATAGTTGGGGCAGTAGTATGCTTTAAACTTACTATTTAGCAATTTTCAATTTGTGGTTCCTGATTAAGGTCCAGAACTGTGTGCTTCCCCTGCAAAATACTAATGGCAATAATACAAAGACACTATTAAACACATTACTTCTGTCCTGAGACATTTTATATTTGAAGTCAAATGATGACAAGTGAATGCTATGGAAGCTTTAAATATTCATATAATTGGCTGCCTGGAAAAAATGATTGTGTTTTAAGGTATGCATGCATTCTGCAATCATAAATCAGAGTTTTTGTCATTCTTTTAATACTTCTTGAACCAACCAAATGCCTATCTGCAAAAAAAGTACATTTCTTTGTGTTTTGCATAATGCACATTTGTGTTTCAAAGCAGACCCATACTGTCTTGAAGCAGCATAGTATTCCTTTGGACGAGGCAGTGCCTACACTTAAAAAGGCAGTGTTTCTTGGGTCCAGCCTGACGTGAACCCATCCTTTTAGGGCATAAAGACATACAGGGATGTTCCTCCAAAGTCAAAACATGTTTGTGTGCTGGGACGGACGCATGGAGGAACGCAGAGAAATAGAGAGAGGACAGAGCAATGAATCAATAGGGTTTTATGAGAAGCATACGTACAGTCTGGAGTGGAGCAATCCGTGATTTAGGAGAGAGGGATAGAGAGAAGGAGAGAGTGAGAGTGAGAGAGAGAGAGAGAGAGAAAGATGAGTATGGTCATGCATATACAGTCCAGACTCAAAACAATGTCTCATCACCACCACACATCAACTATGATCTGCTCCTCATCAATAAATGATTACCCACACTCCCCCACCCTGCCCCACACAGAGTACATCTGCAGCTCTTCAGCATTGCATAATCTTTCCTGTCCCCCTGCACACACACACGCGCACTCCTCTGACTGTTCAGTCACCCCTCTGACGTGGATGGAGTGATTGGGGGTGTGGATGCCTGGTAGTGATAAAGTGATTACTACAAAGCAGAACAAGATCAAGCTGTTCTTACACTCCCAATTCAGTAAAATAGAGGGTAAGAAAGACAACAAGAACGTGAGCAAAATAATAAAAATAAACACAATTGCATGCTTCCTTAGCTCCTTAAACAGCTATTCCTGTTGTAGCCAACAATGAAAAGCAACAGGTGGCATGAAAGAGAACAGAAGAACAGGGCAGGGCAGGTGAAGGGAGCCCTGTTCTCTTTTGGGGTGAAAGAGGAGAAAACCGGTCCCAGAAAGAGTTCATACAGTGTTGAGCAACGAACCGCTAACCAGAACACGCACACACATTAATGTCCAAGAACATGTCTGAAACATGGGGCGCTGAGCTTTTCCCGAGACATAACTGCGGGACGTCAGAGCCGGGGAACTGAAACCCCCTAATACATGAACGCAACCACATGTTGAAATCCAACGAGGAAAAAACAATGCGTGCTCACCGCAAGATATTCAGCTGAGGTGGGTGACCGGGGCCAGGTAACCAAAGGTCAACCGCAGCTTTCGTGTTCGATTTGTCACACAATGAGTCATAGTCTAACATGCATGTACATGATTACCGTGCAATGACGGGGTATTAGGCAACGTCAGAGGTGTAATTTTGGTGACGTTTTCCCATGAGGCTCAATCATAAGAGGCGTTCGCTGTCAAGCGTCAATGATGGCAAACTTCTGGGAAAGGACGGGTTCTTTGGGATAGATTTATGGTGTTTTCTTTCCTCAAAGCGATTGAGACTGGCAGTAATTACAACAAGCAGTTTCCTGTTTTGAAACAGAGGAATCAAAGCGGTAGACGAGCTGTTGTTTGCCGATCTATGCTGATTGTGCAAGTCTGAGCAGCCTCTGAGGAATATACTAATGCCTTCCGATTCGTGACCGGTTTGTTCGCCATTCTTGAGGATGACGAGCAGACAAACGGACGCTCTTGTGCGCCCTCACCGAACCGACAGCGGATCAACTTTCACCCAAATACAACAAGAGCAAAGCAGGAAAAAAAAAAGGCTGAGAGGGTAAAAGAGAGGAGACCTGCACACGATCAAGCATGCTCGCCACTGCTCAAAACGCGCCTGTGCACCCTCAAACCATTGGCAATCCTGAATGCAGCACCACACACACATACACACATGTGCTAAGACACATACCACAAGGTCCCGACTGTGTGGCAGCGAGGCCTCATCCCGACGGCAGCGCCACGCTCTGTTTTCTTAAGTGTTTTCAAAGGAGCTCGGTGCCGCTAACTGTCAATGGAGCGTTAAACAAGAGCAGTTATCGGGGTTAATCTTTGCTTGAAATGAGGTGGAAAAGTCCCTCAGCTCTTTGTGATCTGCAGTTGGCAAGTCAAACTATGGAGAGAGGGTTGAGGAAGATGTATTGTGTGCTATATTGAACGGAGAAAGTTTTATTTATA
Organism: Holocentrus rufus; assembly: GCA_900302615.1. NCBI lineage: Eukaryota > Metazoa > Chordata > Actinopteri > Holocentriformes > Holocentridae > Holocentrus > Holocentrus rufus. The sequence continues at coordinate 10,151 of OMLF01037722.1, read as the reverse complement.
GTCCTCATTGTTTGATAGTGTGCAGCTTTAAATGAGTCAGTCAGGCGTTGGATGCAGAGGACATACTGTGTAGGGTATTTAAATCAACTCAGTTTCTGAAAAAACTGTCTATGTAAGTGTGAGAATGATGAACCATTAAACAGCTAGTGCTAAAAAAAGGTTTACACTGTTTAAAGAGGTTTACCAGTCATGCATATAATTCCTATTATGCACAAGCTAGCTTTGCTTCATGAAATAAGAAACGGCTAGTTTTGTAAGCTAGTTTTTAGATTATGTATGCCAGTTTTAAACAATTGAGTACGTCCTGTACTGCAAGTTCTGGTTCAATCTTTGTTCCTGCACGCCTCATCCAATTAAGGGATTAACGCTGATTGGCTGAGCAGTACAAACAAGATTAATTTGAGCAGGGCTAGCATGAAAATGTGCTCTCCTTAATTGGAACAGGTGTGCAGGAGTAACAGGAACAAAACCTTGCAGGTAGACCTTGAATTTAGCTGTTTCATCATCCTACCCATAACTACCACTTTCTTGTGTTGCCACAACCATACAACAAATGACCAATCAGTCTGTCAATTATTGAGGAAGTTGATATTTCCCAGAAGTCTTAAGCGTCTTTTGAATCTTAAGTGTGTGTGCTGTTCATTTTATTAACACATTATGTCACATATTGCCAGGACTCTGTGTTGTATTCATTGGTAATGGGTCAATTTACCCCGCGCTGCTACTCATTTATAGTGGCCTGTGCCTAATCTTGCCTGAAGACTTAATCCAGATGTAGGATTATCTCGAGGAAATGTGTTGTAATTCTCTCCCCTCTATCTCAGGGCGAACATGAGTTCCAACTTTCTCGGAGTTTCTGTACACATAAAGCTGCTAAGAATAGATCTGGCCGCCTCAGGTCACTGGTCGGGTAACGTGGCAGCAAATTACGCTAGAGTTCAAGAAGAATGGGTGGGTTTCAGCCAGTTGTACTGCATGTCAAGATTTGTTGTACCATGTGTGCCAGTACATTACAGTCTGTTAGTTGTTAACCAGTGTAACCAAGACAAATTCCACTAGATTTATCATTCTTGCCGTACTTCTGAAGGAAATTCTGATAAACATGGGCTTGTAACTAAGCTTATTGGCTGTTGACTAATAAAACACAGTTGGGCCTGTTACTTACTGTTATGTCACACCGATGAATGACTTAGACACTAAGAATTGGGAGAGTCCCTAAAGACATTACACAATTTCTGGCCCGTTTGTTATATTACTCAATTACTCCATAATCAATCTATTCTAACGAGAGGATTGGCATCAAAATGATGTCTGTGTGTTAGATAACTGTGTCTGGCGCGCATGCTAACACTTTAGCATGTAGTATGTTAAAGGTACACGACACAAGATTGATACATGTGCAGCTTCAAGGCTGGATGGTTAGTTAATTTTAATGTTGCATGTTCAAACCTTCACCAGAAAGCAAACTTTGAAACTACTTTATATGGTGGAGGATCTCTGCCCACAAGACTTTGAGTGTAACTTTTGCTTGCACAGGAAGTGAGAGAAGTTAGCCAGAATGCTAAGTCTTTGTGCTGTTCATTTGTAAATGACTTAAGTTATGATAAAGACTGAAATGTTTTCAGAAGTTATGAATCTACAGGCCATAGAATAAAAAACTGTACCAACTTTGAATTACTAAAAGTCTGTCCTCATACCTCCATAATTACTCATATTTATTTAACATAGCATATGGTAAAGCGCTAGCATACTGAACAGAGCAATCGACTGCAGAAAATAGAGATGATTTTGGGACCAATTCTCTTGTCAGGTGTTTGGTGACCAGAGGGCCAAACTCCCCAGAGGTCAGTGCAGTCCTTGGACTATCCCATAGTGGTGGTGTGTTTCAGTGAAATTGGTAAAATAAATCACTGTCAACTGATCCATTAAGTTAAAACAGCACTGATGTTGACTGTGTACTTTGGTGTAATTGGCACTCTCAGCTTTCTCCTCACTCTCAATGGCGCTCCGTTATCCAGATTATCTGGAAATAGCCGTAATGTTTACATACTAAATGGCAGACTAATTCACAGATTTGCACTGTTAGTAAAATGGAGGACCAACACACACAAACACGCACAGTAACACACACATTTACCCATTCCCAGTCGTTGAACAGCTGAAACCCTTAATGCCAAAATAAACAAATTAGACGTCCCACCACAGCCAATCATGGGTTAGAGGAAATTTATCACAGATGAAGCTGCTCAGTCTGTTACTATAGAGGGAGAACAGTCACTGAATTAATTACTCACATACATTACTGATTGACAGATTCAATGACGTACACATGGAGTATTTTTATGTAATTTGGCCTATTGTTTAGAGAAGGGTGGAAGTCTCTGATTGGTTCAGGCATGGATCTGTGTCAACCTGGTCTCAAAACAGAAAATAAAGCAACCCAATATCATCATCAGTGGTATGCTGAGGTTTTGCCTTAAGCAAATACAGATTCTTTTTGATTAGCACACTGTGGAAAATGTCCATTTGAAGAATTTATGTAGTTGTTGTATTGGGTTTTAAACCCTTATTTTCCTTAAAGCAAGCAAAAATGGAGAAAAATGATGGGCTGAGGAAATTTCACTTGTTTCTGGTTAAGTTTCATGAGCATTTTTTTGAAACAAATATAAAGATCAAAGTGAAGTAATAGCAGTTCTTCTCACTTCATTGTCACCGGTAAAATCCACCAAATCATGAAAAGCAATTCCTCCACAACTTCTGTCTCTTTGTCTTTCTCTCTCTCACCCTGTGTCATCTCTCTCTTTCCCTCATCGCAGCTCCGGTCTCTTTGATTGCTGAGTATTTGACAGCGGGTCGAGAGGGTCGGCTTCAGACGTGGTCCGAGCGGCGCGGAGGGTCATGATGATGTCCGTATAGACTTCCCAGCACTCGGGGAAGCAGCGTGGCGCCACGTTCAAAGTGCTCGCTTGTTGGTGTGGAATGTTTGGCGGGCAAGGTGAGTCCGTTTGAAGTGTGTGTGTATCTTTGTGTTGTGTGTCAGGGTCTGTGAGTGTGTGTGTGTCTATCCCTGGGTAAAAATAGCTGTTGCAGTCCAGGGGGGCGTGTCTGTTTGACACCAGAGTGGCGTGGGTTTTGTGCACACTGGGCAGACATACCAAAGTTGCTGCCAGGTATGGCGGCACACTAACAGCTCCCAAAATCCATGTGCCTGGGTGGTAAGATGGATTTTGGGAGTCAGTATGGATTCTCATGGCAATATGGTGTTCAGCTCACATGCTAGAGATGCTTACCTGCATCGTTATATGTCTGCTTGTTACAAAGATATCAATTCTTTGCTGTGTTACCGTTTGGAGACAACAGCAGCTAAATATATAAAATGTAATGTGACTATCATCATTTCAAAGTAACAAACTTACCAAATTGATGTAAAATAGATGTGAAATGTAATGTAAATCTGTACAGACTGCCATCTGCACACATATTGCCCATTTATTTTGCGTATGCTGTCAGTGTATTCATTCACTCACACACAAAAGACAAATCAGTCTGCAAAAACTCATTTGACAAGAGAACATCAAGTCAAATTCAGGTCCACTGAAGAGAAAAAAAATGCTGGGTGTTCACAGAGTAAGACAGAATTATAAAACAAAATTATCATGTGACCATGGGGAAAATTGAAGAAGATAACAATAAAAGAGTGTTCCAGGCACTCCAAACAAGTAACAAGCGACAGTAGTCTTTATTGATGACTAACTTTTGAGCACACCTGGTCTTCATTGGCGTGTAATCGCCAATGAGACATCTGTTAAATAACTTCTGAAGCCATTCAAAATGCATCTAATCCCTAACACACACAAGGCACACAATCTCTGTAGATTTTTTTATTGTTATTGCAAAACAAATTCTGGGTTCTTAAAGGACACATTCTTTCAGGACATACTAATAGGTCATTCATTAATTAATTAAAAACCTCAGAAACAAAATAAAACAAAAGACAGAAAAGAAAAGAAGAGGACAGCGGCAGAAACAAGAAGATGACATCAGCAGAAACAAGAAGTGCTCAGCGGTAGTGGCAGCAATAAAAGAAACATCATCACATAAAACCACATTGGTAGAAACAGGTCTTCACACGTGCTTTAGAGGGGGAAAACTGGACGCTCAACTGGCTAAGATGCCATGTGATCCAACCTAGGACCATTGCCACATCTAATCCAATTCCCGTCTCCTCCATCATTCCTGTCAACTATAAAATAAGGCAAAAATGCCGTTTAAAGGAAGACATTTGTCCTGTCAGATCTTTGCGAGGGGAAGGCTTACGGGAAGGCTTTAGGCTGCGATGGCGAAGTCCTGGCCTCCTTTGGTCTTAATTATACGGAGGAGTGACCAGAAAGCCTGAGCTCAGGGTTTGAAGGTGGTGACTGAGCCAATCCCGGAGCTGAAGGGGCCAGAGCATTCAGGAGCTGATGGGAAAGCAACAGCAGTGTTAGGCAAACAGTAGCCCGGTATCCAGGTAACGCCAAAGGAAAGGGGTCGACAGGGACCGGGAGGCTCTGCTATTACGGGATGATTTCAAGTGGCACCCCTTGTTATGGGAAGACGGTTACCATGTGTGCGTTCCTCACTAATACCCACACATACAATACAGTGTATTCACACACACATGCATGCACAAAGGCATCTGCATAAGCATTAGAGACCAGCTTGCCCTTTTATTGCACAGGTGCACGTGACACACATATGCATGTCTCAATATTGCACGATCCCTCAAGGTATACTAAGGTGTGTCATCAAAAACATAGAAAATCAACGCTCGCGCCCGTTCAATAGGCGGATTCAAATTTACCTTGGACAGCAGCTGTTTGAACAGCGCAAACTTTAGCACTTTGTCACGAGAATCGTCAACATGGCTCGAAAAGAACACAAGAAGCAGCATTCTTTTTCTGTGTGCAGGCGTGCATGGTTGTGTGTGTGTGTGTGTGTGTGTGCGCGGTTGTGCGAATGTGTGTGTCTAGTCAACAGGCCACTTGTCAACGTACAGCAGTTTCTGGGAAAGGGTGGACTTGGAGAGTAGGTTCTGTATGTTTAGCACATATTCCTACCAGGCTGCAGGCGAACTTGCTGCATCTGCATTTATTCTTGCATACATCTTCAGGTGTGTGTGTGTGTGCATGTGTGTGTGTCTGTGCAGTGCATGCTTGCATTATGCTCATACTCTATTTGCCTCTTTAAATAGGCATCTACTTTTTATACAAGTTTTCATGAACATGGCACATGTGCATTGATAAACATACTGCAGTATTAACACAATCCAGGGAAAAAAGCAAACAATCAATAAATCGATAAATGGGATAATGGAAAATAAAATGGTAATTGATTACACACTTGAATGTAATTGCAATGCTAACAGGCAGTAAGAGTGACTGGTGACTAATGACTTTGTTGGATCTCACAAACACAGATAGTCCCTTTGCATCATTCCGGTATGTAATATAGAGCGCCAAAAAAAGCAAAAAGTATTGAGTGGATTGAGTGGAGAGAACATGAGTGGATTTGATGAAGCCACATTTGCCTAATTGTATTCTCTTGCTGTTGTAAAGGCAGGTCTAACCAGTAACGCATTTATTGAATGGAACACATTTACACACCTATTTCCACTACTACTACTACTGCTGCTGCTAGTACCACTTCTGTCATAATGAGGCATCTAAAATACTGTGAATGTGCACTCAGAGTGGTGTTTTCAGGGCTGTAATCTCAGCAGTTTAATCCCTACCTTTGTGTGTCTAGGTTTTAATGGAAGTACGACGTCATGACCAGAGCTTCAGCTTATCTTTATTGTTTAGACGTACTTCTACAAAGAAAGATATGGCTGGCTTGTCTGAACTTTAGGACGCAGTCAATCCAGGATTTAGTCACTGACCTTAGATAGCATATGGCTTTATGTTTCTAATCCCCACACACAATTATCATGATTCGACATGTGCATGTGCAGACACAAAGGTATACACACGTTCTGCCCAGTGAATTAGGAATGCGCCCTTTAGAAAGTGTTTTCTTAAGGTCCCTCACAGCTAAAGCTCTGTTACCTTACAGCCATTATCAGACTGAGGTTGGTAACGCTGACATTTCCCAGAGCTTCACCTGGTGCCTCAAAATGACATCACAGCCATGCTCGGTCTGTGTTTACGATCCATCTGGGGTCAAAGGGTCAAACAGGACTTCCCCGCTACTACCAAGTGCCATGTGGCCCAGTCGCCAAGGAAACAGATTCCAGTTGCCTGGGGTCAAGGGTCAAGGGTCAAACATCTTGATGACATCATCTCAGACTGACCCCCTACCTCCCCCCATTTTACACACATGCACAGATACACACAGAAACACACGCAAAACATTTAGCTATCTCCATGGCGATGGTGTGTCCATGCACACTCCACACAGTCACACATACTTTCCAAGTGCCTTGTTAATGAAGCGGTGCTAACCCCAGTACCACCACCATACACTCTGAAAAAACAATGAGGATGGGAGTTGCCCGTCTCCATGTGAGCCCTCGCCATGGCAACGCCAGCATATGTCCGCTGAGCATACCAAAACATTCCCATGAGATTCCTGCCACATTCCATCTGCCACTCAAGAAGAGAAGGAGAGGTGTGATGAAAAAAATGACAAGAGAGAGAAAGAGCAGTGGAGGGGCAGAGAGATAAGATGGACAAGCAACAGATTTGAGGGTGAAATATCTTTGATGTTTTGAACTATTGAGCTAGTTGTGATCTGGTTGCATCTCAAGAGTCATTGCTAAGACATCTCTATCTCTGCTTACATGCCATAGTAATTTTTATGGAGACATGGAAAGGTAAAATATCTCATGAATTGTATGACATGTTTTTGTGTTTCCAAACCTTATTTGTAACTATACCCATGTAGACATATGTAGAACAAGTGTATGCACCCAATAAAGGGCCCAAATCAATCTGTGTTTTCCAGTAGTTTCTTTCTCTGACATATGTAGACTCTTCTATAATATCAAACAAAGAGCTCTTAAAGTGGACTGAAACTTTGAGCACTTTCTTTAACTTCATATCTAAATGCAGCAAACTTTTGAGTAGTTTATCCAGAAACTAATAAATGTCTGCCATTTTATCTTCAAACCCAAAGGACTCCCTTTATTCCATCTATAAATGCTGAAAACTTTACATCTTCAGATCCCTAGTATTTTGTCCTGCTTTTTCAGGAAACTCTTACAATGTCTTCCATTGTTCAAAATTGTGATAAGGTTGACAAAATCTATGAACTACTCAAAACCTTTAACCGTTTAACTGCATCTTTAAAAAGTAAATGCAAAGCCTCAACCTACCTCTTCAAAGCCTACACAGCTGCACCCCCAAGTCTGAGGTCTAAACATAGTCTTTCTCTTAATCTACACTTCCAAATCCTAAATCCAAAAACCTTGATCTAAAGTCTTTCTCTCAATCCTCGTCTCCTGAGCAGCTGAGAAACCTCTCTACCTTCATCTCTAAAGCCTGAAAACCCTGCCTTCCTCCATCAAGGTGATTTTTCAGCCTGTGATGAAAGCTTGTCCTGTCAGAAAAAAGTTGAAAGGTTATGATGTCGCAGTGCAAGGGTCAGGAGCTGCTGGAAAATGTGGGACGGGCAAACCGATGTGGGACATCTTGGCGCTATCACTCTTCACACATTCCTCCCATACCACTTCCTGTCCATCTTGATAGACACTGGAAATACTGAAGAGGTGCCGTTGTCGTCACGGCAACGGGAGTAAGCGGATGTCAAAACACTGGACCGTTGGTTGACTGTTTCACACGTGGTAAAACACACACATACTCACAAATGGACAGTTACTGCGGTTCCTTTTGATACCAGTGGGGCATAATTCAGTGAGAGGCTATATGACAAGTAGCATGTGTCCTCGAAACAAAGAGGAATCTGCTGCACAGGCATATGTGCATCGTAAATAAAGGCATTGATTATGAGTGCTAGCCCAAATCTGAGTTTTGACAAATCCAGATCAGATTGAATTTATCAAGTCTGACCAGCAAAGAAGCACAGATGGAATGGAGTTTTGCAAATAAGATTCAAGCTACATCTCTATGTGGTTTGAAATATGACTCAGATTGGATATTTGTCTTAGGCTAACCAATCAAAACAGTTTTCAAACTGTCGTTAATGTCATTTGCAAGGCAACATATGATTTTGGCATCACGTCCGAAGTGCAAGAAACTAAAAAACTGAGAGCCGGCTGTAACTGCAACATGAGATCTTGCTTTATAACTCAGCCTCCTTCATGTTATATAAATAAATCTTACTTATTTATTTACTTATTCGCTGCAGCACATCTTGTTAAATAGATGATGTGTGTGCATCCCTTTCTGCAGCTTATCATTTCCCTTCTGCACTTGAAAATCATACCATGAGTCACCGCACGTACACATGCCTGCATTGTTACCACAGCAGCCAATGCCGGTGGCTATCTGGGGCCTGAAGACCCAAATTTGACCTCATCACTTCCAAATAACACTATGGACAAGTCAGTCCTAAGGATTGGATTTGCAAAAGAAATCAGATTTGCCTGCAGCCAAAGACAGCGTGTCTTCCCTGTCAGGACACTGAGAAGAGACAGCGGTGTCATTAATCATTCAGAATGAGCTGGCAGTGCCACAGAGTCACGCCATTACACTCTGACCGCTATGCTGTAGGGAACATTTCTATACTTTGTTATGTCATTTTCCACATTAATGCAGCAGTGACTGACGACCCAGCAAATTACAGCAATAAGCTTATACAGTCACTTAAATGATGAACATTTTCCTCACAAAAAGCAAAGTTGCATGTTTTTTTTTTTTATTAATTACAGCTTGGCTTTCAGTAATGTTTGCTATTTATACTTAATAGCCCGCTGCGCTGGTGTTTGTTTCGTGGCCATGTGGCATGAATGACGACACCGTCGCTCACACTGAGGACATTCAGCGGGGGATCTGGCGTATCCGCTGGCGGTGATGATTTTTAAATGGTGGGCGGAGACTACACAGAGCAGATAGCTGTGGTCCGCCACAGGCATCTGCTGGCTTACCAGCGGTGTGAACACACGGGTTCAATTTGCTCCGATGTAAAATCCACATAGGCGATGATGGATATTGGTAATAGGGATTCAGAATCAATTTTTGAAATGTTTGTTTCACATTCAAGACAAACTATGGACGGGTTGTCTGACACGTCTTAGATTCATGATTGCCCAATGCATTTCTATTACTATTAGGTCAAGAAGAAAAAATCCAAAAATAAGATGGAATTAAATAATTTACAATAGATTTATCAGTTTATTTGTGCATTTTATTTATTTATTCATTTATTTATGCATTTTGAAATTTAGATTTGGTCCTTTGTAGAGGTCTACCAGAGGACTTAAGCAGTGTCCCAAAAGCATATTACATACTCACCGCACACTATTTTCCCACAATGCAGTGCATTGCAGAAAGAGAACCTGTTGAGATACATGCTTTTTATATTTGTGTGTTCGCTGTTTTTCAGATTTGGAATCGGAAAGCGGCAGATGACATCTTGACGCAGGTCACACGATGTTAGTAAAAAACATTGTAGTATGTTGAATTTCTATCACACTGATTGCCAAAACAGTGCACTGTGGAGATGAGTCTACAGTATGTGATTTTCACTGTTAGTATGCAGTATGCCTCTGGGACACAGGGTTAATTTGGGAGTCAACCTGCTGCCATATTGTGGCTCAGCAGTTCAGTCACACTGGTTCTGTAAAGCCAAGGTAAGTACCATATGCTAAAAATGCATGAACTTATGGCGCTTTAAGGGACTTTGGATGGAGCCGTCTTCCGGCACCATATGTTGTTTTTTTTGTTTTTTTTCATGGGGAAATCTCCTGCTGACGAGGGAAGAGAGGCGCTGAAAGATGCAGGGAAAGACAAGGAGGAAGAGAGAGAGAGAGAGAGGGAGGGAGGGAGTCAGGAAGAAACGGAGATGAAAGGCGGAGCGAGGAAGAAAGAGAAGCCACACGTTCATCAGTCTCAGCCTCCGTGATCACAGGGCCCCGCGGCAAAACCCGGCGAACAATGGCCCCCTGTGTGTGTGTGTGTGTGTGTGTCGGTGGCGTTCATCTCAGATAAGAC
>OMLF01037721.1:0-10115 GCA_900302615.1 Holocentrus rufus | reverse complement strand
GCAGGAAGGCAGAGATGCCTGTAATTTGGAATTTTATTACCCATTTTTATAGCAAAACGATGAGAGTTATTGCTGCAAGTTTTAGGAGCCACTGCAAATCAGACCACACACACACACACACACGCAGACACACAGACACACACACACACACACAGATACACACTCACACACTTTTGAGGGGTGACTGGTGAGGCGGGCAAGAAGTGAGGTGTGTGTGTGTGTGTGTGTGTGTGTGTGTGTGAGTGAGAGAGCAGGGATTAGTATTAGTGGAGAGGATTATCCAGATGAAGGACTGCCTGCCTGACTGCCTGCCTCTCTTAAGTGCACTCTCTTTCTCTCTCTCTCTCTCTCTTTCTTCCTGTCTTTCTCTCTGGCTCTCTCTCTCCCTCTCTCCCTCTATCTCGCTCCCTCTCTCCTCACTCCCATCCTCCTGTCTCATCCATCCGTAGCATTGAATGGGTCTCAGAGTGCCAAGCGATAAAGAAGAAAACCAACCATGGGAGGCTCACTTAGACACACTCTCTAAACCTCCTCCTCCTCCTCCTCTCTGCCACCTCCTCCCCCATCTCACACTGTTCTCTCCTCCACTTCACAGGCCCTCAACTTCTCCTCCTCCTCCTCCTCCTCCTCCTTTCCATCTCCTCACTTCCTCTCCTCTCCTCCCATTTAGCATCTCTCCTCTTCGTGATTTGCTGCCGCCCCCTCTTTCTGTGCTTCTCCTTTCTTTGTTTTTTTGCTCCCTGCCTCTTCCTCTCTTACTCCCTCTCACCTTTTTTTTTTGCTGCTCTTTCCTCTTGGTGTCTTGCTCCCTGCCTCTTCCTCTCCTGCTCCTTTTCTCTTTGTTCATCTTTTTCCCTCTACTGTTCTCTCTCCTCGCTGTTTCTCCCTCTCTCTGTCTCTTTGTCTCACAATTTTGTTTTTTTCACTCTGTCTGTGCTCTTTGTTTCCATTTCCATCTTCTCTTTCCCTCTCTTACTTTCTGTCTCTTGTCCTTTTTCTCCTCCCCTCTGTATGCCTTTTTCCCCCTAATATACTTTCTTTCCATGCTCTCCCATCTCTGCGACAAACATAAAATCTCTTTTAACACCAGCGGATCAGCATTTGATCTTTAGAATAAAACACAAGTAACTACAAAAAGGAATTCCGTTCAAAATCCTGCTGCGTTGGCTCAAAAGTTGAAGAATACTGCCAAAGATGGCTAACTGTTTGCATTCAGATTCATTTATTTCTCTGCATTATCTGCATGTATGTGGATTTAGACTGCTGCATATTCACTTCCCACACCGAGGCCCTCTTCCCATGCATTAAACGTCTACAGTACACAGTGTAGTTAATTAGCGTTTGCATAAAAAAAAGAGAGAATTAAAATGGGGATAAGAAAAGATGTCGTGCTCCTTGTTGCAGCTAATTCTGCTCTTCAGCCTGTTAGCCGCGCCATGCCTTGCTGTCATAATAGCTTATGTAAAGTGTTGGCGCGCGTCCTGCCGTGGTTAACAGGTTTAGACACCTTCTGATCCACCTCGGGCTTAACTTCTGACACCGCGTACTTCTCTGTGTAAGGGCTCTCGGTCACGACTAAAAGGGATTCACCTCCTGTGACACACAAACACTAGAGTGTGTACGCGTCGACCAGAGCCTCCTCCTTTTAAATCCGCGGCGGAATCCCTGCGACGGTAATCCGAATCTGTCCGTTTTTAGGGAGTCATGGTTTACATTTGAAGGCTGATGCCGTGTCTGAACTTGGTGGCTTTCTGAAGAGCATGGTGCTAGTCAGTGGTCACAGGTTTGATCTCTGAACAGCCAGTGTATCCATTCCTGTCAAAGGGTCCAGGAACACAACACGGAACACCAAACTGCTTGCTCATTGTAAATCATTTTTGATAAGACGTACATGCCAAGAAATGTAGAACCAAAACCAGAGCTGTTCTTATACCCCAAGTGTCTTTAAGCAAGGCACTACATACCCATTGCCCTGGCCTAGCCATTCGCCTAAACAAGCACTTGAACCCCCAACCATGGCGGTGTGAGGGCCATGCCCAGTTCCATGGGGCCAGGTTGAAAATAAGGTGAACTGCAGGCTGTGGCACAGTATGGGTGAAGGTGTAACACCTCTCTGTAAGACCTGTCAGTGACAGTAAATCCATGGACACTAAAGGGATTAACCTACAACACCATGGCCAGAGCTGGGCAGGCTGCCTTCAACAGGTAATCTGTCATAGATTATAGGTTACCTGCTTTAAACTGTAATCGGTGACATAATTACAGCACTTGTTTACCACACCTTGTGATGCTATAAAAAGGGCTGAACAACTATTATAATGCTAACTATAGCTCTAGTGGTAAAATTAGCTGTTAGGTAAGATGAAATATATTGTAGTGAGTCTAGTGACTATCGGAACTAGCAGGTTGAAAGTTCCAGCTCACTTAAAGCCTGATTTATCTCAGTTAGAAACTCCACTTATTCTTTTCTGTAAAAATATTCTGGTCTTGTCAGTCTAAGTCACAAAGTGGGGCTGCAGCAGAGAGTAGCCATCTTGACATGAAATAGCAGATAAACAAAGGTTTACTAATGACACTAATTAAGGTTCTGTGTAGCAGAGTCTTTCCAGTGAGCCAGCATGGACAATAGCAGGACCCTGGCTCTGTTAGACCTAAATGGAACAGAACCTTGACTAATGTCATTAATAACACATGTTTACCCTGCTGTTCATATCAGAATGGCTGCTGTGACAAAGGTTCACTTGGGCTATTTACTCAAATGAAGGTGTGGACACTAGCAAGAAATCTTCTGGTGACAAACTGAAGTTTAAAAGCAAAATACAAACTGTCTTCTGACAGGATTCCCTTCACCATATCCAACTCCACTAGTGAAGAAGAAATTCAGTTTACTACCATCATGTGATAAAGGATTGAGGTAATCAAGTTCTTCAAACAAGCACTCCCTGCCACTTGGGGCCGCCAAAGTGTGAAGTTTCCAAATGCAATTTTAACTGATGATCAAGAGCAGACGGGTTTAGATAAATTGGGTCAGACACGTGTTGTGGTGCTATTGATGGTGTAGCACATCTCCGTAAGTAATACAGAGACGTGCAGAAGGTTGTTAAAGGGATTCAACTCTAATGACACTCTGCTTGACAGTTCTGCAGTTGGAGCTTGATTGACCTTGTAGCCTAGCACGAAATCTTGCTACATAATCTTTCAGGACAAAAATAAATAAATAAATAAAAACAGAACAAAGTTAGAGACCTATTTCAACTGGATTTCTCCTGCGCACATGATAGAAGAAAATGTCTACATGGCATGCTCCTTTATTCATATACATTTGAGGAACACTGGGACATTTATTTAGTTGAAAATGTCAAGATATTACTCCTAATTCAACCGGTGAAATTTAACAAGACACCAGGCCCATTGTGACACATAGAAGTTACATATAAGATTCATTTCAAGTTGAAGTTCATCTATTTTTTCATTTTTTAGCTCTTCACTACAAGCATGTCTCAAAGGACTTGAGCTTACCTAGACCTAACTAATCAATCATAGAACAAGATGCAACACAAACAGCAAGAAATAAACCAAAGCACAAGACATGCAATAAAATAATAAACAAATAAACTACATAAAACTAAAGACTGCAATCAAAATTCCTTAAAAACTGAGCATGTGTTTAATGCTTTGTAGTGGACTAGAGTACACCCAGTGAAGGCTATGGTTGGAAGTGTGATACTTCAGCTGTCAGTGGCACTAGTTACTGTCCACTAAAGAGATTAACCTCCTGTGACAGACAATATGCCAGCCTAATGACCAGAAGTGTCCCTTGGGTGCAGGATCTGGCTGGGTTCTCCTCTCTGCAATAAGCTAACAGTCTGTAAAACACAGTCATCTAAAGCTATGTCTTCTAGTTTTTTAGTTTGTATCAGTAATCTCTTTCAGTGTCTCTGCTTTAGTATATTTAAGTGGTTACATCTCAAAACACCACATAGCCATTTTGGAAGAAACAAAGCCCCATAAATTTCAACAAGGAACATTACAAGAATAAAATGTGTCTATTTTGAAGAAAACATCTTAAGATGACTCACAACTTTGATAGTTAGTGGCATTGTGCCTTCACTCTCATTCCAGGAAGCATTTTGTAAGAGCAGGCATCGGTCTTTTACAAATGCTAGCTATCTCGGTCTGGAATGAAACTCTCCATTTCGTTTTCGGTGTTGGTGGGGGGTGGGAGGGAAAAACATTATTAAAAAACATTCCTCACTAGAGTTGGAGTATGTTTTTGCGACTCTTATGCCCTGACACTGCTGCAGTTGTACTGAGGCTGAATGTGTTGAGCGAGCACAGAGTTGAGTGAACCCCATTAACCCTCTACCATATATTCTGCATGGTCTGTGTCAGTAGGTAGAGGAGTCTGGGAAGAGAGGAGACTTTGTTTCTGTTATGTTTCCCTGCAAAATGGCAGAGAAAGAGAAAACAGTCTTTTCATTGCTTGCACCGTCCATTTTCCTGTGTCTACATTACTGCTGAAATAATACCACTGACCTATGCTGATTATCAAATGGAAGTACAACTGACTATAATACTGCTTTGAAATGTACATGAATACCTCTATTAGTCTTCCTTGCCTTCCATTTATCTGCGTTTCATTATCCTCCCTGATGAACTCCCTCTAACCTCATGTTTTTGCCAACAGTCTGGTATGTTCATGTCTGTGGATAGATGTTGCTGTGAGTTTTTTCGTGAAAACAAGTAGAAAGACAAGGTCAACCTAATTCCATTGGTGTCTGATGAGGTTAACTTGTATGCAAAGCCAGGAAAAGGTATGTTATGTTGTTATGCCAACCATGCCAGGCTGTAAAAGATGATATACTGTATGTCAAAAAAAAAAAAAAAAACATTTTGAGATGAAATGCCTAGAGAGAGTGAGAGAGCAACTAATTAGTGAAATCACTAGTGAAAACCTCTGCTTTAGATCTGAGCCCTATTCCTCATATGTGGACAGCTGAGTCAGCTGGATAAGTTTAAGTATTAGTTTAGTATAATTTCAGTCAGCCAACTCACGATTAAAGTTATGGAAAGCATGCACAAATATAAGTATGTACAGCACAAATAATTCGTTTGGCATCTAGGCTCTGACAATCTCACTCTCTGCGGCCTACTGAGCTAATGTGAACAGAGCAGAGAGAATATTCCCCTTTGGAGGAATATTCAGAGCCCACAGGTGGATGATGGGGTGGAGGTGGGATGATAACTGAGCAGCAGGCAATGAGCATGTGGTGCAGCAGCAGCAGGCAAGCAGAGTGTTTGCAGCAGTGTGTTTACAGCGGTGCAGAGCAGCAGAGCAGGGGTAGATGCAAGGCATAAGCAGCTTAAATAGAGGGGCTTGGCATCAAGCAGATATCGCGTGAGCATGGGAGAGTATGTATGAATGTATATGTCAATGGCGCATGTCTCAAGTTTTCTGCCTGAACTAGCTCTGCAGGCTGCGCTTCATTTGTTACCAACAGCAACAGTTCCTCAAACTCAAACTGGTAAATTCTCAGTTTTAGTTTTAGTTAGCTGGATTACGACTATAAATTTGATTTCATTCATGAACTATATGAAATGGCTGTGCCTTTCCCCATAGAGCACTCAAATGATAAAAGCTTAATTATGAATGGGAAAGCTTTTAGAAGAGAACACCTTTGATTATTAAAATATACAAATCATTAAAAAATAATTTGACAAAGAGTTAAATGTATGCAGAAAAAACAAACATTGGCACTCTCATTTTGGCTTTTAACCCCTTAAAAGTTGACTTTTAAGGGGTTTAAAAAGTTGACTCTTTAGTTTAAAAGTTGACTAAAGAGTCAACTTTTTAAACAATAATTCACTTAGGTTAGAGTTCAATTTAGAGAAAACTTGTCATTATAATAGCCCAATCTTGCAAGCAGAGAAAAATATTTTTGGAATTTCAAGTTAATTGTGATGCAGTGTGGGTAATAGGTGCAAATGTAGCCTACTTACATATTTATTTTATCTTTAAGTTTCTGTTCTCTCATTAATTCCACCAGGAGATCATGCATTTGGTTGGGTGTGTCTGGGTGTGTGTCTGTCTGTGGCTACAACAGTAGCTACAGACACCGTTGTGCACAGTTATGACTGTATGATGAAGAACCTCTTGTGATTGCAGTGATTCAAAATGTTTGTTATTGCTACTTCCGCTCCCTCACTCCATTCATTGTCCAGCTGGCTTGACCATCACTCTCTCTTCATATACAACTGGACCATTTTTTATCCTGTGGTAGCCGTGTTGGTTCTGATTGAGGGTGAAAAAATCCAGGATGTGCGTGGCGTTTTCTGGGCGAGTTTATAAAACACACTGCCCACAAACAAAGTCAACAGAACAGAGAGCAGACACATGGGAGAACAACACTGTAAAAAGTGTCAGAGGCTGATGGAATCTGTCAGCAAGTGGGGATTCAAAAAATGAAGTGTAAAACAGCCTATTTCAAACGTCAGCAGACTAACTTAACCAATCTTCTCGGGTCTTTGGACAAGGGACACAATCAAAGTCATCATGAAAACCCCTTCTCACCCTCTCTACAACCAGTTGTGGCATAATCATAACTATAATGGTAATAATAACTGTCTATTTTATATAGACAATGTGTCCCCACACACACCTGGCAGAGATCTGTACTCTACTGAGTGACCTCCTCTAATTGTAGAAGAAGAATACCTATGTGACATGGAGTCATGGTACCTTCAGATCAGATGTCTGCTAATCCTGGTTTTGACACTCTATTTCAAAATGAGAGCCCTCAGGTGTCCAAGATAACTACATCCAAGTTGAACAAATCAGTTTGCCAACCAAGTTAGGCGGATGAGGATTAACCGGATAATTTGAACTGGGTAAAATCAAAGTGGATTTAGTACACCACGTAAAAGGAACAGGGCCTTCCCATCATACATCATGCTGTTGTCACCACTCCACATAGCAATCATGGTTGGGTGAGGAGAGTGTGACTCCTCTTTAGGATGGATAGTGACACTAAGCCACTGGCCACTAAATGGATTGACCTCTCTAGCCCTGTCAGCAGGTTCACAATACAAATCCAACAGAGTGAGAGAAGTCATAACCATTTTGTTTCCTGAATATTCAGCTCTGATTTTTATTAGATGATATTAGAATGGAACTGGAGTTCATTAGAGCTTTTTTAATGACACACTGTAAATTCATAGCATGTAGCATTATAAAACTACAGCTACATGAGGATATGGTATTTCAGAAAAACGTTGGGTATGGCAGGGCATGGTTTAGTATAAAAGGGACTGACAAGTCAGAGTGTGAAACCGAGAAAAATGGCCTTGAATTTTATTTGACTGCCCAGCTAAATGACCCGTGAGGCAATCTTTGAAAAAGTGGCAGTCTGGTTAATCCCTCCGTCTAACACTGACTGACAAAAGCAGCATGGCTTTTTCAACTGAGTTCAAATTAGCGCCTGCTTCCTCGCAGCACTGTTGATGGTGTCACACCTCTATGGAGAACTGCTTGTCACTAAGTCGATGGATACTAAACGGATTGACCGCTCTAGCCAAGCCACACTGGTCAGCTCAACGATCTGACAACGCCTGAGCAAGGAGCCTGAATGGAGAGGAAACATTTATCTGAATCACCTTGCTACCTGAAAGCATCATTTTCTCTGAATGGTAAAGAATGGTCTTTAAAAGTGGCAATGGCAGTGTTGCAGGTCCTTCTTTCAGGTTGGAAAACTTCAAATTCAGCAGAAACTCAGTTACCCCAAACTCATAGCTCCAAACTGAGTTCAGCTTGGACTTCCTTATATTGCCGCACAGCCAGGCCGGAGCTATTCACTTCAGTACAGACAAAAAAAACATCATTGCAATATATATACAGCAAAAATATAATAGGTAGGCAATGCAAATAAATTATATAAATGAGTGATAAAAAGTGGAATCAGGCACAAACAGATGTATTAATGGCAACAAACACCTTAAAAGCCACTCAAATTTATAATAAGTAAGGAAGTTACCTGTTATTTGAAGACAGGGGCGATTCTAGGATCAGACCTTTAGGGGGGCTCAGCCCCTAATGACAATGTGACATGCATACAGTACATTGATAGGGACATTTTGTTAAACGTTTGTTGGACAAACTGTGCTTAACTCTTTCTTGCTCTCATTTTCTGCACGCACACATACACACATAAGGAGCTTGATTCTGCAAAACATTTTATTTGTTTATTCGGTGCTTATATTGCTTACCCAAATATGGATATTTTCTGATTTTAAACAGACCCCATAATACTCTATTTGAAATTCTCTGTACTTCAGTGTGTTTTGAGTCAGGCTGGTTTGGCTCATCCACCATGTCCATGCCACTGCAACTAAACTGACCCACTCTTGCCTCCTGGCCAATGTCACACTCACTCTCTGCCACCTTGAAACAAAGCACAACAATATAAATGTGTTGTGTGTCTACAGATGCAGAAAAAATACATGATCAGACTGATCTGGATAGAAAATATTAAACCAACAAGTTACACTGGTCAGTATTCTAAATGTGCCGCATTATCATCTCTATGTACCTCAAAGAAGAGTCAAAAACTTTACCAACCCAGTGTCAGACCTCAGCTGAGCTCCAGCTGCCTTTTCTCTTTTCTCCTGTCTGCTCTACTGAGAAACTTTCCTGCAGGTAATACAATGAGTTGGTATTTGAGCCCCCACAAAAAGGGTCTAAAATCAGCCATGTTTGATGACATACTTAGTGTCCTTTGAGGACACATCGTCTTCTTTAAACATTCCAGGTGACAGTTTACACCTCAGAGATGAAAATTCTAATTCACAGTGTTTTTGTGTCATTTGCCATTCCATTGTTTAACATGTGAAAAAAGTCACAGTTTTTCTCAATTGTTTACATACAAATACTGGTACTTGAGACACAATGACCACAGCATGTAACTCATGCACCAACCCCCTGAACCAATTCTGCTAAACTACAAGCACAATTCCTGCTTTACACTTAAATTGCAGTTCTAAACTTCACACTTTTTTTCAAAACATTTCACACAATTCTCTGCATTTGGCACAATCTTCATGAAGAAAATCTCCTGTTTCCACAAGGAACACACTGTCATTCAAAATTCTAAAGTTAATTTCCCTACTATGCACACTGACTCATCACATGGGCAAACACCTGTCACACAGTTTTACAATTAGCAATCAGAGCTTTAGCATAAAAGGGCAACAGGTGATCTCTTCTCTTTTGAAGCAATGGATGCCAACATTGGAAACAGAGGCAGAGCCAGAGCCAGAGGAGTGAGAGTAAGAGGAGGAGGAGGACGGGGAGGACGAGGACGAGGACGAGGACAAGGAAGGCCAAGGATCGTAATCTCTGATGAGATCCGAGCCACTTTGGTTGACCATGTAGTCAACTATGGTCTAACAATGAGGGAGGCTGGGCCGAAATGAGAATAGGTAAGAAATCTACTCTCACTAGAAAATTGCAGTACTGCATATCAATACAGTACTCAGTGAGTACAGTAGTACAGTATTGCCTGTGGACTGTTCTGTGGGACTGTAAAAATAAAGTATGTTTCAAGTATTTGGGAAATGTATTCCTACTTTGTATTCCTACACAGTATTTACAGTATTTTACTATTTGTATTGCAGAACTGAAAGATTACCAACACAAGGTGGTCGGGAACGTCTTCTGTCTCCTGAACAGGAAACTGAAATCATGGACATGGTCCTAGAAAATAACGCCATAACATTACGGCAAATACAAAGAAAATAGAAAACAATGAGATATTTCAAAATATCGATAGGGTAAGCTTATCAACACTGGACCGTGTCTTGCGCAGAAATAATCTGAGGGTCTGATCTGCCATCTGAACGCAATTCAGAAAGAGTCAAAGAATTATGATATAACTATGTGCAAATAAGTCCTATACAATCCCACAATTGATGCATGCCCTCAACACTGTAGAAATGATACTGTTACGACAGTATATAGGCAATTTTAAATAGATATTTAATAAAATGATTAGGCCTATTACAAATAAACTAAGGGTATCAGTATAAGTGGCAGCTAGACTATGTGTAGTGTAAGTATGGAC
>OMLF01037716.1:0-13926 GCA_900302615.1 Holocentrus rufus | reverse complement strand
CCTTCCCTCTCTGTCCGCAGGGCATTCAAGATCAACGAGCTGAAGACCGAGGTAACCAACCGTCTGGCCATGTTGGAGAAGAGAGTAGAGCGTAAGTCTGTTTTCACACTTTTCACACGCCGTTGTTTGCCAGCCCGCTGTCGTATTTTCACACCTTGGTCATCAGCTTGTCATGCTCAGAAACAAGAAGCACTTTTCCAGCTTTTAGTACATACTGCAAGATGGATGTAATGGATTTGAGAAAAATGCAATTAGATGGATTGAAAATGTGTTGTACAGTCATTGAAAAGTCATTGAATTTGATCTGCAGCTCAAAGTGGGACCTTTGTGAACTATTCAGAATGCTGCTACCTCAGCTAAATTATATATTTTTTGCAGTTAAAAATAAGAGAGTAGCTGACTGAAATAATATTCGAGTTCTTGCTTTTGTTAAGATTACATTAATCGTCCAAAACATTTGCTCAAAAAATCAATGCATTGCTCATTTTGAGGCTCGTATTAACAAAGCTGTAATCTCACCGTCTGGAGGTGAAGTTCAGTAGATCTGCGAATGCGAAATCTGGTAAAAAATTGAACTAGAAGCAGGAGAAAAGACTAAAACAGTTAAATCACAGAATCAGAATTCTTCAGATCCAGCAGTTGGACGGGGAATGTGACTGCGTGTTCAGACAGTTACACAATACAGGATTTCCACATTTGGTGCAGGACAAAACATAACAAGACCTCACATACACTACAAGATGTACAGTGCACAGTCTAGAGATAAAGTATGCATTCAAAGGTGAACAGCTGCTGTAGCAGTATTGGCGTGGTGAGTAGCTGTAATTGGGGGGGTGGTAGTCACGAGTATAGGATCAGAACAGGACCAACATCAGAGGGCAGTATAAGTGGAAAACAAAGCAAAGAGCATCCTGTGCTGCAGTTAAAAGCAGGAGTTAACAGATATTCAAGTCGAAGCAAAATTCCAGACTTTAAAAGCACTCAGAAAGTAGCACTAAACAGCAAATCCAAATAGTTGTAAGTAATTATGTTCCACCCATACTTTTGGATTTATAGTTCAGTGTCAACCCTCTCATCATGTTAATTATGGCACTCAAATCCTAATCCTTTTTATTTTATTTATTTTTTATCACGGCGCAGAAAATGCCAAGGTTTTTGTCTATGAAAGTTTGTGTCAGCTAGCACTGTGTGCAGATGGAAAACACACAGAGAGAGGCCAGCAGCTCAGGCATTCAAGTGCTTATTGTTATCATGTTATTATACATTGTTATTATATATACTTTAAACCAAGTATACAGTCAGTATTCTGTGACCTGATTGCGGCTTGAATGCTTATTGATTGTGGTATTGGCCTGCTTTTGGATTTTGGAGAGGCACTTACTGACCAGAGAGAGGCGAATGCATGAACATACAGTACAGTCACACACACACATGCACACATAGAGGTGCAATCAAAATCAGATAAACACACACACACACACACATGCTGCAGCTAGATGCCCTGCAGGAGAGCCAAGTCAGACCCGATCTGAAATCAAAGTCCCCTTCTCTTGAACTGGGGACTGAATCTGTTTTGAAACATGCTGAGCTCATCCTTTAAACTCTGTGAGGTGCAATGCTTCAGTATGCATCGGTTTTTAGCCTAGCTGATTTGCACCATTATGAACCACTGGTGGTAAAATTAGCCAAAATAGAAAATCAGTGAATTGTTGTGCATCAGCCTACTGTTTATTTGATCTGTGTGCAGCTGCAACAAGATAAAGCCCTGCAACCAGTTCAGCCTTCCATAATAATAATTGCCATAAGACTTTTCAAAACAGAATTACTAAATCCTTTCCAGACAACAAACAATAATAGCTGAAAGGCAGTAAGATAACCAATAAAAATGTCCTTATTTGAATTAAAAATGGCGATACAGAAGAATGAAACAGGCAATGAAAATAAAAAATGGGGAAAAAATACATGAATCTTATTGTGCAAAATGTGTTTTGACCTTGTTTTTACTGAATCACTATGTAGCTCTTTTCATGAGACTACAGTTCTGTGTATGGAAACGAGAAAACATTTGAACTTCGTGAGGTTCCATAAACTCCAGGAGACATTTCGGTATTTAACCTCTATACAGTAGTACTTCAGTACATCTGTGTACAGTTGCACAGAGATAACGGCATGCCTTCAGTTCAGGCTGTCTGAACGCATCCAAGTTCCTTCAGTTTATGAGCTTGTGATTAGATAAGTCCAAACAGGACACGGCTTGCGCAGTGTGGTATTCCACCTTGACTGGCTTTTGATCTCTAGTTATTAGGAATTCTCCTGAACATTGACCAGATCTATCCTCCTAGAAAGACCTGCCCTGTCATCCTCACACTTACACAACATGCACTCATGGATAATACATGAAGCCCTTGACCTTTGTGGCCGGCCATCGTCTGTTCCCGCTCGTTGTTGTGACATTTTATTAGCTACAAGGAGGAAGTTTATGTCGTGTTCTGATGCTACCGACCGCTTAGCGCACTGCTGCAGTTTTACATAGTTTTTACCTACTTGTCTGATTACGTTGCAGCACTCGAAATAGATGTCAGTTCTCCCTGCAATCACAAGATAAAGCCAACTATAAAATATGATCAATAAAGGTGCTGTGATAGTCAGGTTACTGCGCTGTGTTGGTTATTTTTAATTTAGGTCTCAGTGTTCTCAACAGGCCAGCTCTTACAGTCATGCCCTGTGGGAACATTTAATCAGTAATCGTTTTGCAATCATTACATCCTTCCTAGTCTGGCTGTGATTAAAGATAAAGGTGAATGCCGCTGAGTTTAGGAAGTTGAATATGCAATGCAAATGTCCATTTACTGTTTTTGAACATGAGCCTTAAAGGACGATTTAGGTATTTTTGAACTTTGGCTGTATTTCTATTGGTCACTGCAACAATTTCATTGATTATGTTAATCCTAAAAATTGGGTTCCCGCTGAACTATATGGAGCATTTGAACCATCAGTGATATAGTGCTGAAAAACACCTTCAAAATGCTGAGTCTAGTCCATCAGCTTTGCTCCTACAGGTTGTATCTCCTCTGCTTCTCTCTTCTTGCTTTTTCTTGTCTCTAGAGAGAGAAAGGGCTTATATATGAGTAGCTTGCTATAATCACATAATGTGTTGTAACGTCTTAAAAAGGACTGAGCATTTCAAATTGAAAAAACGAACAGAAAATCTGTTGACGGCTGTTCCCTGGGGGCTTTCAAAAGGACGAGAGGAGAAGCAGCCAGTTTCCACTTTGCATATTTTTTTCTTTCTTTTTTTTTTTTTTTTGACTGATGACTGTGTGCACTCATGTAGGTATCACCTACGTACATGTGCGTGGCATGTCTGCATGTGTGGATTTTGTGTGTAATACATCATGCCATCATGCGTCTATACCCCCCCTTCACCATGCATTGAATAACACCAGATTGTGTTCTGTCACAGGCTACAGTCACTGCAACTGGCAGCCTGCAGACATCTACTTTTGACTCTAATAGCGTGTTTCGGCAGCAATTTCATAATAGCCCTTTTTACACTGACCCTCTCAGTCACCATGACAACGTGACCTCAGCTTGCAGCAGTCACCATGGCGATGTCCCCAACTGCACTGTGGGCAGCTTTCTTTTGAAACAAGGCGCGCTTAAACATCTTCAAGTTTGCAGTTGTCCCCTATGTGATGTAAACTTTCCTCACTCTAGTGCCAAGCTTAGCAATTCAAAATGCATTGTTGAATCCTTAAAAAGTCATTGAAACCCTCTTTACATGATCAGGTACACACAAGTGCCATAATAATTTAGTTGTTTTTTTTTTTTTTTTCCCCCAACCCTCAAAGTTACGTCTTTACCAGGATTTCCCAAGTGGCAGTCTGGCAAGTTTCACTGACGCACAGCCACTTCACACATGCATGCCGTGTGCCTGGATACCTGGTAGCTACGGCAACAGTGTGGTGCCCACACAGACCTGCATCCCATCATCACCTTGGTCGTCATGGACACCTATGCTAATAGGACTTGGAGTGTTGTTCGGGGCGACCTATTCAGTTTCAATAGAGAGGTTGGGGAAAAAAAAAAGAGAGAGAGAGAAAGATAGGAAGAGAGTGATGGAGAGGCAGACTCTGCACAACCAGTCCATCAAAGATATGTGAGAGTCCAAAGAGTTCTGATAACAGCTTCGGTCTGTGGTGTGTCATCGAAGACGATCTGTTAGATATACAGAAGACAGAGGAGACAGCTGTTAATATTAATGTGGGTCGACTTCAGATGTGCTGCCCACGGCTAAATGAAGACTTCAAAGCTCTGACAGCAAGGTCTGCATGCCAGCAAATGGGTGCTGGATCTATCCCCATCTCCTCTACTCCCCTATTTCTACCCCCCATACCCAGCTCTTCCCCTCCCACACATTACTCACGCTCTTTCCCTTTCCATCCTCTCAATTTGATTCAAAGTAACTTAAAAGGGGCATTAAGTAAGATTTTTCCTGCTTCATGAATAAACCAAATATGAACCATGATATAGATGCGTGGGGTTGATAGTGTTGTTGTTAGTACTTGGCCAGTTGCTGACATTTCTGCCTTTTAAAACTCACTTTCTGACCTGTACCCTGTTTTTCAACCCTATTTTAATCGCTGGGAGCATTGTCAAAACAAAAAGCAAATCATAAAGCAGTATCATTTTGCATTGTAATTTAATGTGTTCCCGATGTCTCTAGGCTGTTAACTGTGCCAGAAGCCTGTCTAAGTTTCCTGGTCATAGATGTGATTGATAAAACTAATCAGTTAATTTATTACTTAATTTAATCTAATCAAATATATTAAATTATTGCTCTGAATGACTTAAAATGCACTTTCTTGCTGTGAACTTTGGCAGCCCCAAGTGACGGAAAGAAGTAACTGAAAAATTTAAGTTTTAAGTTTTTAATGAATTTTTATTAAATTTTAATTTGTCACTTCCCGTGGACAGAGAAGTGTACATACCCAACACCATGAATTTCATTTGGCCAAACTGGGTGAATCTATGGCATCTGAATTAGTGGCAATGACACATACTTCTCTGTGCTCGCCCCACTTTGTGATTTAAGCTGATATGTTGTAAGTTTTACGAAAAAAAAATCTTGCTTTGTGCAACTTTGATGGTTTGCTCTGTTCCTCTCTCTGCAGTGGAGGGGATGAAGGTGGTGGAGATAGAGAAGTGTCGCAGCGACATCAAGAAGCTGCGCGAGGAAATGGCGTCCAGAAACAACAGGTGACGAGAATAATCCAAAACATGAGAAACATCCCATCGGTTTTTGCACACTTTCTCATGCAGTGCGCGATGCAGATTCAATTAGCGGCACATGCTAGTGCACTCATGCCACTGCACTCTCCACGCATGCATTGCAAGGTCAATTACATAATACATAGCTATCACTTACTGTCATCTCACTATTAACTCTCCTTCTGATACAAAGACATGCAGGAGTTGTCTAATAACTGGTGGAGACTTTTGTTGTAGGATGATCCTGCATCAGTCATATCTGGCTGATTAGATTATGTATACAATAAATGTGGCTGTGCTCTCATGGCATTGTTGCACAAAGTTATCTAATATTTTACATTATTATTGCAATAGTAGTAGTGGTAGTAGTAATAATAGCAGTAGTAGAAGCAGTAGTAAAAGTAATAGCAGTAGTGGTAACAGTAATCAAAAGAAAGACCCACAGTGGAAAAGGTTTCTCTATTCATCTGTTTTGCACTGACTTGAAATATTTGCACATTTGAGCTATGATGGCTATCACTTTTTTTCTTCAAGGTTTCAGTCCTGGTAGCTCACAAGTACAATGATAAGCCGGCTAGAGTTGAGTGACACTGTCGCAACGTATTTGATTGAAATTTTGTTTGCAGTAGCTTCCTGGAAGACAACAAGAAGCTGACTCCTCGCAGAGATGTGCCCTCCTACCCCAAGGTAAGGGTTAACTGGAGATTTCCCACCAAACATGTTTCACTCTGCTGCTTCTGCTTCTGTGTTTATCGGATGGCCAAATAAGTCTGATGTCAGGTGTACCCAAGAGACTACAAAGGTCCTGCCCCCTCTGCGGTTCCAGGAAGTGTTTTTTTTGGTTCCATATATTCAACCAGTCAAAAAAATAAAAAGTTCTGTAGCTAAGGTGGAGGTGTGCTCTGTAGAACTGTCAAAATCCAACTGCCTATAGATAAGTGATTTTGTTTAGTTTAGTGTAGTCATAGAAGGCTTCTCAATTTTTCTGATCCCCCATCCCTTCCTGTCCTCCTTCTGTGTGTGTGTGTGTGTGTGTGTGTGTGTATGTGTGTGCTTGCAGTACCATCTGTCTAAAGAGACAGTAGAAGCCCTCAGACAGCCCACATTCGATGCTTGGCAGTGGGAGCCCAATGAGGTGAGACAGACTCTCTGTTTAATCCACTGATTATTAATCATTAATCAAGGCTAGATTGATAACAGTTAATTGATTTGTGGCTCTATCTTTTACAAGTCTTGCTGATTTAAGTTTGGACAGAAAAATGCATGATCACACGTTGTTTTGACCTACATTCTCTGTGATGTATTCAAACTAAGAGATCATAAGAGATACAAAATGAATAAAAATTAATCTAATGATGTGCTATTCAAAGAGGGTGCATCCTGTAGGGTAACCTCACTTCACTGTGCCATACTGTGATTACTCATTATATGTTGCTCATACATTTCTCTGTTCTTCCAGATGCTAAGTTGTCTGGAACATATGTACCATGATCTGGGTTTGGTCAAAGACTTCAATATCAACCCCATCACACTCAAGAGATGGCTGGTAAGTCTCACAGCCAGACCTAGATCAAATCGTATCTTCGCTTTTGTTTTTACCTGCATCAGATGGATAGGTCACACTGCAATTTGGGAAATCTTCAGTAATGGAAAAAGCTTGTAGGTTGACTTTCACATACTTTCTTACAATATTTCGTTGACTCAAATTTTGTTCTGTATGGCAAAAAGACACTTACTTGGGTAGAGTCACACCAGCTGTTTGTAAAATCCACACTAAGGTGTTGATCTGTCAAGCATGGTGTCAATTTTGCTGCAATTCTGCTGCAGTTTCTCAGTTTGGCGGGTGATTTACCAAGACTGAGTTCATTTGTATGCACTGCTGCTAAAACCTGCATCTGGAAGAGGCTGGCACACGTTTGAAAAAGCAACATGGCTTTCAGCAGCTATGACAAAGATATTATCAAGAAGCGCGGCTCTCTTTGCAAGACAAGCTTTTGTTGTCTTTTTTTTTTTTTCTCTTCACATTTTAGCGGTAGAAAAGCACAGCGCGGGCATTTGCTTTATCCACAAATCACAGACTGTTCCTCAGCTCTAATAGTCCGGGTGGAGAGGCAACTTCTCCTGAGATTCCCAGGAACCCACCGTGTCCACTGTGCGGCAAAGGGGGACGTTGCTTGTAAAACCAGATTGTGGCAGAATATTTGTCCACACACAGCTGAGATATGATATTAATGTGACTAAAATCTGCACACAGTTAATGCAAGCTCGCGGTCAAAGGTGCCGCAAAGCAGTTAAGATGTGCTTTTCAAAGGCAGTAAATAACCGGCGGCGTTTCTTTTGGCCCCCAGTCATGATGAATTTCCATCCCCTCCTCCTGTGTGTTTGGTTTGCTGTCCTACATCACAACGCCCCAACATACATCCGCATTTGGCCGCGTGCAATTTTCAGTGGTGCCGCTTTTCTTTGATTTCACCAGTGCAAAGCTGCACTGCAGCACCTTGGTAAATCAAGGACCGATGCGGTTGCGCATGAAGAAGCCCCAGAAATGCTTGATAAATCAAGCCCGATGTCCTTTGTAACAGCAATTTTTTGTAACAGCAATTTTAAACTAAGTAATAACTGAATCGACCTTTTCCACAGCAGCAGTTTTGACATGAAATAGCAGGGTCAACACAGGTGTTACTGATTATAGAACATTCATTAATATCATGAGTAACACCTGTCTTTAACTAGCTTATGTTAGAACTTACATATAGCTGGTGCAGCTGGACCCAGGGCACTCAAACCCTAAAAAGTATCTCTAAATTCTCCTAGGCTTCAGGCTGCCCCTTTTCAATTTGTTTTCTTTGGGATTCGTATGATAGAATACACATTATTCACTCCTTCTGTCTCTTTCCATCCCTCCCTTTCTGTCTCTCCCTGTAGCTGTGTATTCATGACAACTACAGGAATAACCCCTTCCATAACTTCCGCCACTGTTTCTGCGTCACCCAGATGATGTACAGCATGATCTGCCTCTGCAACCTGCAGGTAATAAGCAGCTCAGTATGGCCAATTAGCACGGCTGGAAACTCTGCCAGTGTCGTAACCTCGCGCCAACCAAGTGCAACATTGTCCTCTGGAAGTCTGCACCGGGGGCTCAGAGATCCCCTTCACGCCTCTGCACTGACATTGTGTAACTGTGTTTTCTCAAAGATTCTCCGCTCCCTCCATTTTGAATATTTTACAGTTTTACAGTTGGTTTTAATCTTTGCGATCTTCACAGCTCATCCTTTCTTTCTGTCCTTCTCTGTCTCTGTAGATTTTATTTATTTATTTTTTTGGTATATTTAGTTTTGTTGTTGTTTTGCCGGTGGGTGGGTATGTGCGTGTGTGAATGTGTGTGTGCACCGTGTGGGTGGGTGTTGGAGTTGGTGCGTTTTTAAAGGAAAAATTCACCCTCGAAGACTTGTACACTGTCAGGTATCATCAAACTGTATTTGGCCAGTTGTCCAAAGGGATAAGAGAAATACAATGTCAACAATATCTGTTTTTTTAGGGCAGATTTTTCCTTTTAAGTGTCTCTAGTTGTTTTTCCCTCTCTGGACATGTCAAAACTTTCTTTCCCTTTTTTCTTTCTGTCCTGCCTCTCTCACTATCAAGAAAAACAGCATAAAAACAATCTTTTTCATCCTCTTCAGCCCTGCCAGTCATTTATGAGTCAGGTGGCCAATGATGAGAATCATGTACACTCATTTCGCTCAGTCTAAATGGTCCTCACTTCAGTCAACCCTCAGCGACTTTGCATCACACCTTTAAAATAATAATCCTTCAAAAAACATACGGACAATCTCTTTAAAAATCTTTTTTTAAAAAAAGGCTTTAGTTGTATTCTGAGGGACAGAAGGGAAAATTGTCAGCGCTGGGAAAAGCTCGGTGACGGGGGAATTGGCGAGCTCAGGAGAGGGGATGAGAGGAGGAGGAGGAGGAGGAGGAAGAGGCATGATGAAGGAGGGATGCATGTCTGAAAAAGGAACAGAAGAGCTTCTTCTCTCTTGGAGATGCGCCCTCTCCTCTCTCTTCCCCGTTTTTACACAACTATTCACAGGAGGTTTAATTATCGCAGGACTAATGGGTAATTATGAAGCATCTGCACCAGTGATGTGCTAATGAGGTCACACACACACACACACACACACACACACACACACACACACATTAGTGCATATGGTGAGTGACCTTTCAGGAAGAGACTTAACGGCTGTGTGTGTGTGTGTGTGTATGTGTGTGTGTGTGTGTGTGTCTTAGGAGAAATTCACTCAGGTGGATATTTTGATTCTCATGACAGCTGCTGTGTGTCATGATCTGGATCATCCTGGATACAACAACACGTAAGACACACACACACACACACGCACACAAATACCCTCTTAACAAATTAACAGGAATTGTTAATTATCACAAAACATCACTGAATCATCCATCAATCCTTCTTTCTTCTCCTTTTACCCTCCCTCCCTTCTTTCTTCCTCCTCCCTTCCATCCTTTCTTTCTCCTCATTTTCCTTTATATTCCTCCTTTCCTTTCTCCTCGTTTTTTGCCCCTTCTCCCTCCATTACTCCTTACTGTCCTCCCTATTCCTTCCCTCACTTCCTTCCTTATCACCTCCTTTTCTCTATTTTCCCGTTTCTCTCCCATTCTTCTTTCCCCCTTTCTCCACGTCTTCCCTCCACCTTCCTTCCCTGCATCCTCCCTCCCTCCCTTCTTCCTTCCTTGCTCGCCGTTCTTCATTGATCCCTCCCTTTCTTTCCCTGCACCCTCCCTTCTTTCGACTCCTTTTCTACTCTTTTCTCTCTTTATTCTCTCTCCCAGGTACCAGATCAATGCCAGGACGGAGCTGGCGGTGCGTTACAATGACATCTCCCCCCTGGAGAACCACCACTGTGCTGTGGCCTTCCAGATCTTCTCCCAGCCCGACTGCAACATCTTCTCCAACTTTGACCCCGAGGCATTCAAGCAGATACGCCAGGTAGGGCTATGTATGTGTGTGTCTGAAAGTAGATGCCTGCCTATTCTATTTAAGATGAGGGTGTAAACAAATGGAAAAACTAACCACAAAGCCACAAAAAAGACCTATTATGCTCATTATTAGTAGTAGATGTAGCATTAGTCACACTGAAAGCTATTGGAAAGCTTTAAAATGTTCCTACAAAAGGGAACTCATCAAACTCAGGCTCCTCCAATAGAAAATCCAAGGAGGAACGTCACAGTCCCGCCCAAACTATTTGATTGACAGGTGATCTGTGGGAAGTGCCGTGCAGAATAACACCACAGCTCAGCACCAAAAACGAAACAAAAGATGAACTCCGTCACTCCATTAGTGTGACATCATGTCAGGTTCTGTCCGCTTGTACTGACGTGCTGTCGTTCCACCTTCTGGCTCCCAGGGCACCATCACACTGATCCTGGCCACAGACATGGCGCGGCACGGCGAGATCCTGGACTCCTTCAAGCAGAAGGTGGATTGCTTCGACTACACCGACGAGGAGCACATCACCTGTGTAAGGACACTTCTTATTCATTTCACGCAGGTCTGTAAAATGCTGTCAGACTATGAACTCCTTTCCTGTGTTTTTGTTAACCCTGTGTGCTCTGCAGCTGAAGATGGTGCTCATCAAGTGCTGCGACATCTCCAACGAGGTGCGACCCATGGAGGTGGCTGAGCCCTGGGTGGACTGCCTGCTGGAGGAGTATTTCATGCAGGTGTTTTTTTCAATGACAATATGTATGGGTATATTTAGACCATTTCCAAATGCGTAGACATGTTTATGGGTCTTCACCAAGCGCTTGACCCTTAGTTTGGCATCTTGACATCACTTTGTCATCTCTCTCTCGTTTTGTCAGAGCGACAGGGAGAAAGCTGAGGGCCTTCCTGTGGCTCCGTTCATGGACAGAGAAAAGGTCACCAAGCCCACCGCTCAGATCGGCTTCATCAAGTTCGTCCTCATCCCCATGTTTGAGACTGTAATGAAGGTAAGTGTGGGTGGTAGTGATGATGAAGGTGATGGTCGAGGTATTTTAGCCTGGTTTAGCAGTACAAATTGGCTGGTAGTGGTGATTTAGCTAGCTTTTGGGATCATTCAAATTCTTTGCTAATAGATAATAAAATCTTCACGGATTGCACAAATGTTATCGACTTATTTACTTATTTTGTGTGTGTGTGTGTGTGCCAGCTGTTCCCTCAGATCGAGGAGGTGATGGTGCAGCCGCTCCGGGAGTCAAGAGACAGATACGAAGAGCTCAAACAGATCGATGACGCCATGAACGAGGTTAGAGGGTTTTGTGTGAATGCATGTGTTACTGGAGTGAACTGTGATCAATACCTAACAGGCGGCGTTTCCTTCAGGTGCAGAAAAAGAAAAGTGAGAACTTGACCATGGGAGGGAAGAAGAAGTAAGAGAGCTGTAAACAGGTAACCAAACTCGTCAGTGAACTTTATTTGTGTCCATATTGACTGACCGAGCTTGATTATTTTGTATTTGAAACGATGAATTTGTGTTTCAGCACCAGCGAGAGCAAAGCGCGAGAGCGAAGCGGTGTGACGACATGTGGACTGGAGTTCTCCGGGGCCTGGGTGTCCTGCCACCTAAAGGCCTCTCACGGCTCGTCAGGGTGGAAGACCAACAGGACTGTGTGTTTGGGAAAAATCCCGGTAGGTTCCTTTGTGC
Organism: Holocentrus rufus; assembly: GCA_900302615.1. Classification (NCBI taxonomy): domain Eukaryota; kingdom Metazoa; phylum Chordata; class Actinopteri; order Holocentriformes; family Holocentridae; genus Holocentrus; species Holocentrus rufus. The sequence goes on along the minus strand of OMLF01037716.1, from coordinate 1,948 downwards.
CCGGCAAGACCGACCCGTTGTAGAGAAGTGATGGAGTGGATTTGAAATAGCGGTTTCCAGGCAGCGTTCTACACTACTGATGGACTCACACAAGAAGCAGACGGATGATCCAAAGCCTTTTTCAGGGAATGTCAACATTTGTACAGCACAGACTACTTCAGTGAGAGATTTAGATATATCTCTTGTCTTGTATTCTTATTTTAAATGTGTTGCGTTTTTTTTTTTTTTTACAGATTGTACAGATTTTTAGTGACTTTTGTTCTTTCCTACAAAAAAAATAAAAGTTTTACTTTAATTACAAAATGCAGTTTGGACTGTTTTGTGCATGTAAAATAATGATCCACTTTGATCCATGTTTCTTAGTTCATTTTTGAAGTGGAAAACAAAATAAAAACAATTTAAGCCATGCCAACTTCTCAGTCATAAAAAAATAGACATACAATTTGCAATCGCCTATTTTTTTACTTTCATTCATGACCATAGCATTCATAACTCGGAAGGTACATATAGCTCGGAAGTCAGAAGTCCAATGACAGGGCAGGGAATGAATGAGAAAAAAAAGATTTGAGAACAGGGCATATAAAAAAAAAAAATCTTGAGAGGGCAGCATGAGGAATATTCCACAAAAAAATTGTTGATCCCTGATCCTCCGATGACATGTTGTATTTTTGTAGTACAATAAAATAAAAGAGACAGGTCAGTTTGATTTTGGCCACAATGTTCGTTAAAAATCATAGAAACACCTCTTCACAAGCCGTGTGACAAATCATGGAGGTTCCATTCTTCATCAATGCACGGTTTCAACTCAGATTCAACCCAAACTAAGAAAAAAAAAAAGATATCTATGAAATAACGGGACTGTTCAGGTGGATGGCTGCGGCTCTGCTTCTGACTTGTCCTGCTTGGCCATTTTGCTGGCAGCTCCGTTGGCTTTCTTGTGCCCGCCGCCTGCTGCCCTCTTCTTCCCCTGCTGGTTCTTCTGCTGCTCCAGCCTTTGCTGCTTCTTCTGCATGTAGCACGCCATGTTGTCGAAGTTGGCTTTGTACAGGTGATGGAAGCGTCTCTCGGCGCCGCCAGAGGCTGTCATGGCAACAAACAGGAGGGAGAGGGCTGGTAAAACTAACAAAATCACAAGAGCAACAGTTCAGTCCATTCATTGTTTGAGTTTAAAGGGGTATTGCAACTGATATACAAAAACAAATAAAAATATACATATTTTCCCACTTACTCCTAGTGAAATCTATCCAAATATTTTATCCCAGAACAACAAAGGCTACCTGAGGTACTTCACTCAGTGTTTCAATACAATACAATGAGAAGATCTCATTTTGGAATTAAACTCATTCATTTACATGTACCACTTTACTTACACAGCTACTAAAAATAAGTCAGAACTGCTTTGATAAATGCAACACGCCAAATCCAGTGAAAATCAAAAGATCTAGATAGAGCATGCATTCGTGGAAAAACAAATGATGAACTATTTGAACTATTTGTGCCCCGTGTTAAGCTGCACTGGCGCAGTTTTCCCCGAGCGGCAGAAAATGGGTGGAGGTGGCGGAGCGCGAGGCCGACCGACACCGCTAGTTATTTCTGCTCTTTAGAGAGCGAGAGTGGGAAGGAGATGAGAGGTGGAGGATGCAGAGGATGCTCTGATGAAAGGTCACAGGGTCATGTGGAGGAGTGCATGTGTGTGTGTGTGTGTGTGTGTGAGGAAGAAGAGAGAGATGACTCACTCTGAAGTGTCTCCCAGTGTGGCCTGAGGGCTTCAGTCACTCTGTTCAGTTCAGGGCTCTCAGCATCAAGCTGCACAGAGAGAACAAAAACAAGCTTTTGTGAATGTGTAATTGTGTGTGTGTGTGTGTGTGTGTGTGTGTGTGTGTGTGTGTGTGTCCATTTGTTTGTCTATTTGTCTGTCTGTCTTCTCTGAGGTCAGGAGGATTATCAG